>JAEMPF020018359.1:15000-17225 GCA_022496165.2 Catalaphyllia jardinei
CATCACGTTTAAACCTGATGTAACGTAAAAAAAACAGTTCTTTTCTACGCGTTACTTGACATTCTTTTCTTTTTATGCCATGAGACTACGGTAAATTTATACTAAAACAATTAGACTACTCGCCCTCGTTTTCTAAGAGCGATAGTCAAGTGGGCTGCGCCTCGTTGACTATCTGCTAATCTAATTGTTAAATATAAAATAAGAAGCTTTGATAGGTAAAAAGTAGCTAATTTTGTTCTCTCACGTCTATTGATACCAAGCGGCTCAAGTATCATTGCCTTGTTTACCACTAATAAAGTTGCACCATTTTTCTTTCATCAGTGTGTGTTCTATTCGTCATCTTTAAGCCTAATTTCTCAGTGCATTCTATGAACTCCAACTTTCATTTCTTCCCACGTTGTTATGGCGGTCATAATGCCAGGCGATCCAAGTCGAGAGCGTGGAGACTGTGAATGATATTAGATCATGTTCTTGTTCTTCGCGAACAACAAGTTACAGAATGCTGCGTTTTGCGAAGAAAACTTTTTTTTACCCTTCTGACAAACAAAAATGTCCAGCGTTTTCGTAAAGGGCCGGTCCACGAATTGCATGGCTTGAAAGCTAGCCAAACGAGCAAGGTTCGTGCTAGTTCTCACGAATATCAACAAGTTGAAAAAAATCAATAATCTTCGTGAACAGAATTTCAAAGGTGAGGCAAACAACAAGCAATTGGATAGTGAGGAAACTCAACAAAGCGACTTCAATGACTAAATATCTAAGCTTAACTCTTGTGTAAAACATCCTGATTCTTTTATTTGTTTTCGTTGTGTTCAATACTGCTAGAATAGGCCCATACTGCAACACGAAGCCTGAGTCGCTCTTACATACATACATTTTTATTAACCCTAGAAGTCGTGTGACTATACAGGATGCTAAAACCGTAAGCGACGAAATAATTACAACATATAATTAAATGTTTGCATTGCATTGCAATTGTGTTAAGTATTGGAGTACGATGTACGTGCTCGAAGTATTTCAAGCTGTGCGCCTAAAATTTCTAACTCTGCCCCTAGAATTTCGGAAATGCGCCTAAAAATTTACACCTGGTGGCACAAGTGCTCCCAAAGCCAAAAATAAACTTTGAGCATGTAGTTACAACACTGAACGTTGTCAAAAGCAGCTTTTTTTAGTTGCCTTATTACTTTTCTGTGACAGGAACCGTCGCAGAATGTAAATTACATTAATTAGAAAACACAAAGTTTGATAATAAATTGGAGCGTTTTAAGTTTTAAGCTTACAAATAACAAACAAATACAACAAGATTTGTATTGGAAGATGCAGGACTGCGAACAATCTTTGTCCAGTGTATTACTTCCATAAGTGGATTGTTCGTTTTTTTGAATCTGTAAGACAGAGTTGACTGAACACCTATTGTGTTTTAAGCCAAAGAACGAACAACAATCTACAAGTTATTAGGCTTAACAGTCAGCACTCAAGAAAGCATGAGAATAGAAAAATGCAATGTTTTTAATCGATTGTTTGCTCAACTGTTGAAACTTACTTTAATATTAATCTCTTTTGACTTCTTATTGGACCTCATACTGTCTTGCTGGGAAACTCCCTAAGTACGTTTTCAGTTTTCATCACTTTGGGTTCCACTTTACGGAGAACACTGAGAAACTGAAGACGGTAGGTTTATTATAATTTTTTAAATAATTTTTATAATTTTTTACGTGACTGGGCAAAAGATCAGGTACAAAAAGTCTTGCCGAGGCGAAATCGAAAGTTAAAGCCGTTTCTTTTAGAAAGCGATACTGAAATAATTTTTAGGAGCGTCAGTCGGCAGTCGAGCGTCACTAAGCCACGCACAAACTCGAGGGTCTACAATAGGCTTCTCAGATCCCGCTTTCCCGCCCATTTTTCCCGTTGATTCCGCTATCCCTCCTTTTTTCAATAGGGAGTCCCTATCCCACCCGCTTTACAAAAACGTTTTTTGCGTTAATTATTAATTTGTTAAATAATAATTAACACAAAAAAGCTTTACAAAAGTAAACATTACAGAAAAGATCATGAAAAGCTTACCTCTATGAAATGGGTAGCTGAGATAAGTAACCAAAAATGATTGTGGCGTTTTGTTCTTTAAACGTTTCACTATTTTGTTTTGTTTCTTTGTTTCTTTGTTTGTTTTCAAGTATCAGTAAAAAAAAAGAGACTGTTCACCCCCATATTCCTAGTCCTGTTTTTTT
>JAEMPF020018360.1:0-17222 GCA_022496165.2 Catalaphyllia jardinei
AAATTTTCCAATTTAAGCAATTGGAAAGAAGAAGCCTGAAAAAAAAAAAAATCAGGGCTTCAAGAGAAGAAGAAAGAGCCTTTTCTGTTTGCGCTCCGAAGATTTGGAACTCTGTTCCTTTGGAAATACGCCATTCCAGCACAGTTTTATTATTTAAGAAAAAACTTAAGACCTTCCTTTTCACTAAGTTTATTGAGAGTAACTCATTATCATATTTTTAATTTTAATTTTTAATTTTTATGTTTTTAGGAAATTTTGTAAAGCACCTCGGACAAGTAATGGAAGTGAGCGCTATAAAAATGAAGTATTATTATTATTATTAATCAAATCAGAAAGCAGACCGTGCAAAGGCAGACCAACTGGCCTCGAATTAACTGGAGTAATAGCAAACGGCTTCATGATGTGGTGGGCTAAAAGAAAAGAGTATTTTTAAGAATGATTGGTTGGTGTGTGGACGAATTCAGCATGGTCATACAGGCAACACCGGCTGCATCAAGGAACAAGAATGGACAGATCCTCAAAGATGAAAGTGCTGTAGAGAAGAATGAAAGAATCATTTAACCGTAATCAGTATTGTAGATAGATGACATGAAGAGGTCCATAATGTGATAACTTTGAGTACTTATAAAAACAATTTAATACAAGCGTGGGCGAGACACTAATGACAAAGATGGTCAAAGATTGAACTCCTCGCGGCGCAACCTGCCGGTCACCTGAATTAACGTAAGTGTGTATCTTTTATTTCAGTATTAAGTAACGCTCCGCGTAAGAAGTAGGGAATTACCAGTGTGGGTACAGCACAAGCTGACGGTGAACTTTTACACGCTAATTACTTAATTGATTCAAAATTCCCAAGTCTATTGGCTGCATGGCTGAGTTAAAAGCACAAAATTTGAATTTCCACTCGTAATTGCACGCAGAACTTGCAGTTTTTTATTCCACCGATGTACATTTTACGCTACGCTCATAACTACTGGGTGCGTGATTTCAAGGGAAAATGAAATGGGGAAGTATTATTTTTAAAAAAACAGTCCAAACATAACCTATAATCAAAACATGTTTAGAAAAAGAGTGACTATCCAGTTCGATCCTCCCTAAGTAGAGTTTTTGTGTCTCACTTATAAACACACCGAGGAACACCTAACCGTTTTTTTAATCCGGCTAAACATGCCTCAAGCAAGTTTTCGACTTTCTCCGGCCGTAATGAGGTTACATAATCATTATTGTTAAGGCTATAAACTGTCCATCGGTTAAAACAAGACCATGCGGTGAACTGAACTATAGCATCTTGGGTTTAACCATGCGTGATCGGCATGCAACTGTTTGCTGCGGCGAGGTGGCGGGATGGAATGAAAAATAGTAGCAGGAAGCGGGATTTGAAAAGTCTATTTTGGACCCTCTAAATGCAATCTTTCGACTAGTATGTCAACTTTTGCTGTTCAAAAATTGTTCATAATTAAGAAATTTATTTGCCATCGCAAGGTATTGCCATATAAACACTATAATTTCTGAAGTGTGTTTCATACCCAGGCGTGATGGCTTCCAAAGTGTGATTCGCCACTCACCTTGTTGATCTAGTTCCGTGTGAAAACTTACAAACTTTTCAGGCAGATCTCATTCAATAATGATCCATTAGCTCAAGGCGAGTAGTTATTTTTAAACGCTAAGATGCGTCCTCTAGGATATACATATCTTTTGCACAGTCTGGCTTCCAACGACCAGGTAGATTAAGTAACCGGTCTGATAAATTGGGACTGTTATTAACTACGGAGTTATTAACTACAAGATCTTTTAGACAACTCTTAAACATTTTTCAACATCTAGTATTTGGACGACTTATACAATCTTACTGGTCTGAGAAGTGGCAAGTTGCTGTTGAGCCCTAAAATGTAAAAAGTGTACATACGACACAAACCTTCAGGGGAAGTAACCGTACAATCTCTTAGGAAAAGGCGATAATAGTAAATAGGAGGGGGGGGGAGTACTTTGCTCCCCAAAATCCAGGCCAGCGCGTCCTTTCTGATGGACAAAAAGATCTAGTTCTGTTAAATTGAATCAATAGTTAAGAATAGATGAAATTTTCAGATGTATTGTTACTTATTTGTGGGGCTGAAGCATTGAAATTAAAATTCTTAAACAACAATTTTCGATTTGATGTCTTTGCACTTTAGTACCGATCCGTTTGATCGTACTATAGCGTTCGAGAGGGCAACCCCTCCATAGGAAATGGAGTTTTGAATGTATTTGAAGGCAAAACTAGGAGATATCAGCCCATGCTTCAGTATTGAAGAAGATCTGTTGCAGTAGACAATCAAAAATAATTCTAGCAGCACGGCAATGTTTTCTTTCCAATGTTTTAAATAGCTCTGTGTGCTTAACCCCGCCCAGACGGCCATCGCGTACGCAATAGATGGCTGGGTAACCTTCATGTAAAAAGACTCGCACACATGTCTGACTAGAAACCTCAAGTGGATTTCACCAGGAGGCTCAATTTGTTTACAAAGTTTTTAATGACTTCGTTCAGATGAGGTATTCAGCTCAAATTTTGATCCAAGGTAATTCTTAGAAGCCTGGCTGTAGCCTTGTATTCGGTTTATTGTTTCGATCATGCTTTAATATCAAGCCTCAACCACGCAGGAAATTTATTTCGTTCGAATACATCGAATTGTTAGTGACTTCGCCGGGTTGGTAAAACTTTAAGAATTGTTATTGCTTATCGTCGACCCCACTCGACTACTAATGGTCTAACGCCTACCTATTTTCTGGGAACAATACGTTACTACTCCTGGTAGTTTATTAATGGCAGTTGGCAATTTCAACTTCCATGTTGACACCTGTGACTCTGAATACGTAATCACATTCCTTCAGTCCCCACACACAGATCTAGACATAAGGATCGGTGGTCACGCCTTAGATCTTGTCATCTCTAGATCTGACGATGACATTATCTCAAATTTATCCACTGATTCTAATGTTTGTTATATCTGATCACTCTGCTATTCACTTTTACCTGAAGCTCAAAAAGCCACTGTTTGACAAGGAGCTTATTATCTTTAGAAAGCTTCGTTCAGTTGACTTTAGTAATTTTGGTTCTGATGTCTTGAATTCTAGTCTTCCGGGTCTTTTTGCTGCGCCGCCTCCGTGCCTTGATGATGTTATCATTCAGCACAACGACTTTCTAAGTTCTATACTAGAGATGATGCTCCTGTTGAGACAAAACTGTTTCCCTGCGCCCTGCTGCAGCTTGCTATTCCGAGGAAATAAACAGTTTGATAAAGCATCGTACAAGATTGGATCGGCGATGGCGAAGGACTGAACTTTCAAGTCATCGCCAATTGTTTATTGATCAATGCCGTGCCGTCAACAACTTCTTATTACACTTCACTAATCAACGATAATCAGTCGGTCTATAAACTTCATTTCAAGACTATTGACAAACTACTACACAGAAAGTGTTATACACCTTACCCGCCATGCAATTCGCCGTCGGAGCTCGCAAATAACAGAAATAAGTTTGTTGAGTTCCTTTCTGATAAGACTGTTGCTAACCAACTGATTACCTATATTAACAGAAACAATTTGAATTTCAGTCGGCCTACAAACAGCATCATAGCACAGAAACGGCTCTTATTCGCGTACATAATTACATCCTCACTTGATAACCGTCATGGTATACTTCACCGCTTTCTGACATTGTTAAGAAATTTAACTTTATTTGTCCTTTCAGCCAACTATACCTGGTGATAGGGATTTAGCTGTGTTTAACATTGAGCATTGTGTACTTGGATTGATCAGTGGATGCTGGTTAACAGTCTTAATCTAAACAAGGATAAGACTGAACTATTAGTGATCGCTGCTAGACTTGCTTAACATCTACCTATACCAATTCTTCAAGAAATCTCTGTCGTCAGTGAGACCATCCGCTCCTTACAGAAAGCTAGAAAAATTGATGTCACTTTTGACAATGATTTTCTTTTCAACGATCATGTTGCAAGCATTTGCAAATCATCTTTTTATCATCCTCGTAGTATCAGCTATATTTAGAAAGTATTTGTCATCGACCACCCCTGAAATACCTGTTCATGCATTTGTATCTTCAAAATTGGATAATTGTAATTCGTTATTCTACGGACTACCGAACTACCAAGTATAAAAAAGTTACAGCACGTCCAGAACGCTGCTGTTCGTCTCATCTCTCTTTCAGGAAAACATGAACACAATTTCGTTAAATATTCACTCGCTTCCGCCAGATACGTTATCATATTATAATGTGTTTAAAATATCTACTCATCACGTACTAGGCTCCTAATTAACATTCTTACTCCATCATACATTGGCGATCTACTCACACCTTACCTTCCATCTCGTCAACTACGTTCATCGTCTAAAAATCTTCTTGTGAATCCTCATTTGATCTGAAGACATACGGTGCAAGATCTTTTTCGTACTAGCAGCCCCCACACTCTGGAACACTTTGCCGTCCGACATTATGAAAAGCTCCTAAGTGTCCGTTTCTAAAAACAACTTAAAACTTTCCTTTCTTATCGCATAGCGGACAAAATTACTGAATGCTGACTGGCTGAGACAGAGGGCATTTTTTCTTAATCAGGGCACTTTTGGTAATTAAGAGGGCATGATTACTTGATCCTGATTGGTTTATAGTTGCTTAGCAACACAGGTTATTGCTAAGATTTGTTGCCGATTAAAATTTTTCTGCAGCAATGGCTTCCTGTTTAGTTGAAGCCGACGAAGAGTTTATTGAAGAACTAAAAAACACCCGTGAAAACAAAACACAAAAAGAAGTACAGACTACTGGACTAGCATTTTTAACAATGACGGGCAAAGACGAGAGGAAAAACTGAGCAACTTGAAAGCTACGAAGTACCACAGTTTAACGAAGCTTGCGCGAAATTCTTTTGCCGAGCTGAGGAAGGGAAGTGGTAAAGAGTACGTACCAGACTCGCTGAAGGTAATTCAAGCAGCTTTAGATCACCATTTAAGAAGCAAAAATTATCCCAAGTCTATCGTGAGAGATACAGAGTTCCTGTCGTCAAAAAGTCTACGGGAGCTTGGAGTGGAGAAACAGCCGAACAAAGCCCAAAGCCTAACTAAAGATAGGCTGCGTAGCAGGCAAACTTAACTATACCCGGGTTTAGTTCGCAACGCAGGCTAGACTGAAGAGGGAAAGGAAATACTATAATAAGAGAATAGCCAGGTAGGTGAAAAAATCCCCCGGTCTCTCAATGACACAGTCTGGTGGCTTCTCACAATGCATTTTGGATTACGCGGCCGACAAGGAGGGGGACATGGGGGATTCTAAACACCGCAGCACCGCAAAAAAAATTAACGAACACCGCATCACCGCAAGAAAAGTCAACGAAACACCGTCACCGCAAGTCCGCAATACGCATTTTTAGCGGCATGATTCATTCAATTCATCTACACTTAAAACAATACTTTTGTACCTCAACAATTTTCCACAAGATAAACACATCACAAGGCTAGTCATTTCCCACGCGCCGATACTGCTGATACCTGTATTCAATCATTTAGTTTCCTTATTCTTAAGAAGAAACCTTGCACCAAGGAAGCGGACGAATGAAAAGAGAAGAGGCCTTCGCCCCAGATCCCTATCTTCTTTTACTTAGCTCACCTTTCTTGGTGTAACCCGCCCACTGGAGCTGCTGGAGCCCTATCTTCACTGAAAGTATTGCTTTCCGGAGCTAGTATAAGGTAGCCTGCAACAGGCTCACCTTTGAGTCATACTCGCGGAGGGCAAAGACCACAGCGATCGGCGCGAAGGAGTCTATTAAAGAGGTGCCTAGCTGCCTTGGCATTCGATATTGATAATCTTCTGGAAAAAATAGCTAAAATAGAAGGTCATGAAAGTCGCGGGACCTTCGAGCGGGTATAGATCAGTAACAAAATGACCTCTGGACCTCGTAAACCTGTGTAAGTTACAAACTTACCAAATGCACTTCCTAAGAAAGGTTTCTTTCTCCGGCCTGCCGACACGACAACTCAATATGTTTTGTGGCCGGTAGTTTTCGCCACCTTTTCCTTTTTTCGTAGAAAAACCTTCCGCAGTTAATAATACCACTAGGCCTTGGCGTTTTCAAAATTTCCAGCCTGTGCTGCTCACTGACCGAGAGCCTGGTACAGGCTACCGAACCATGAGCTCTGGGTGGCAGAGGTCAGGTTATTTGTCAAGTTACGTATAAATGAAAACAGCTTCGGATTGGCAGCCAAAGCTTGACTAGACAGTGTTGATCTGTATTGCGTTACAAAATAGTAACCTCGATGGTACATGTTTATAATGAATTAGCACGGATTAACGAAGTCTACATGCTAAATTTAGGCCAAATTTAGGTTTGAAAAAGGTCAAACAAGAAACCCCAGCACCGCAAGTAATTTCATTTCACCGAACACCGCAGCGTAAAAAAAATAATAATAAAAACATAAACATCGCACACCGTAGGGTTGGAGATCACCGCAACACCGCAAGTTGAAATTTTATTCACCGCATCATCGCATGAAAAAAACATCAAAACCGCAGATCCCCATGTCCCCCTCGACAAGAGTACCATGGTATGAGGGTCGAAGACTTCTCATTTCAAAAAGATGATGGCGGCGTTGAATTTGTCACTTTTTCCGAAGACAAAGACAAGAGGTGGTGGACTGCGAGTTAAATCTCAGCTGGCGACTCCTAAAATGTTTGCGACCGGCAAGAAGAAATGTCCCGTTGCTTTTTTGAAGAAGTACAGTGTAATTCTATGTGATTTTATTGATATGACATAATACAGAGGGTCATACATGATAAATGTTTTCTATTCGGTTGAGCGGGACAGCGAATTAGAATATAAAGCAAATCAACTGCGCACAGAACTGTTTTATTAATTTTGCTATAGGTGTTCATTTTTTTGTCAGACGGTGATCCAGTCCTTCATGTAACGGAGCGTGTGTTCATTGTTATTTTTTTCTGCGTTCAGCAAAAAAGGAACAGAAGATCAGAACGTGTTTTCGGTTTCAAGTAACACGATTAACGCTTACATAAATATCATAAACAATCTGCGGCGGTCGCATCAGCAAGCCCGGTGAAAGAGACGTGACAGTCGGTCAGAAACTATCGAGGAAACTGCTGTTATTGTTGTGAAGCTTTCGGCACAAGATTCGAGTTTGTGAGTTTATAGACCATATTTTAACTTAATTAGAATGAATTTTATGCAGATAAGGTGGCCTAAATTGGGCAAGTACACGGGAAATGAAAGACTAGTGATACCCGTTGCAGCAGCAAGGAAGTTATTAGGGAAACGGGACAAATGTTTTCTTTTATAATTTGCAGAAGTGCAGCGTTCACTTGAAGCCCCAGTAAAGCAAATCACTGCGCACAATATTGTTTAATTTTGCTATAGGGAGAGTTTTTTGTCAGACGGTGATCCATTCCTTCATGTAACGGAGCGTGTATTCATTGTTATTTTTTTCTGCGTTCAGCAATGCCGGAAAAAGCAGAAGATCAGAACGTGTTTTCGGTTTCATGTAACATGATTAAAGTACATATAAAAAAGAATAGCGTCTTGCACTATTACTAAAAATAGATTACATCACCAGAGACCCCCCCCCCCCCCCCACATGACTCAGACAAGAATTACAGTCCGATAGAAGGTTTTGTATGAGCGTGTTGTCATCTTGACCAGAAAATCAGGCAAAAAAAGAAACGTTTGGTGGTCTAGGCTTTTGATTAGATCAGATTGTGTTAGAAAGCAAACACTGCTGCCTTGGGTAATGGAAAATGGATCCAAGGTGTCCAGAAAAGAGCCTAAATGTGACAAATTCCACGATGATCTTACAAAGCCGTAGTGACAGTCGGACAGATAACAAAACCTTCAGGAATTGGAGGTCGAGACCTTTTAGCTCGGCGATTTCGACGGTAGCCGATCAGAATAATCAACGGGGAAACGTATGTCTAAGAAACTTATTTGCTGTTTATCCTGGTCTGGAAGAGAAGACTTATCAGCTGACTTATTGCCAGAAATATCTCAAACTTGACAACCCGAACCGTCCGCTCATGCAAAAGAATACGATAGAACAGCAGGGCATATTATTATTTATTATCCCTGAGACAATTCTCTAGCAGAATTATTGTCCTGGGCAATTTAGAGGACCTAGATTTAATGTTTCCATATTTATCCCACCACATAAATAAATCTGTGACTGTGAGCAGACCTCAAATGTTTCTGATCGTTGTTATGTCGGCGCGATACTTTGTGTAACATAACTGAGGGCAAGGAAAAACTCTTTTTATAGGCGAAGACAGAGCGGACTACTCACGGTAATCGGATCTACGTTATTTCTTTATGGTATTTATTTGCTAGCTTGCTGAATTTCTGGTGAGTGATACACCTGAATGTCGGGTACAACAGTAATACTTTTCTGTTATGGAGGTAAAAAGTGCATTCGTAAACAAGTAAAGGGGGTAAGTTTCTCAAGAAACTGTGGTGCTGCGTCGGTGGGAGTATTACAAGATAATTTGGTTTTATCAACTGACGAAGGGCTAGCGCTCGAAACGTCAGCTTCTGAATCTCTTTGCGGTGGCTAATTCACATTATCAACTCGGTTGATAAAACCAAAGCATTCGTAAACAGCCTACCTACATGAGAAGCCCATCATATTTTGCCGCCCTTCTTCAAACTCTGTATTTTTATTATTCCAAGACAAATGTCGAGGGTTTCTCCAACATTTTCACCTAGAGAGGCCATTGAATTGCAAAACTGATCGCTGATTATCGCGCTAAAGACCTCACGAGCGCCGTTGTTTTATACGGCGCTTTCAAAGAACTAGCTCGTGGAATGATTTGTTTGTCTGAGTTACACCGAGGTCAAATGTTCGTGACGTCATTAGTGCAAGACGCATCAGCAAGCCCGGTGAAAGAGACGTGATAGTCCGTCATAAACTATCGTAAAATTTTATTATTGAGAAACTTTCGGCAAAAGATTATATTCAAGTGTGTGAGTTTATGGGCTTTATTTTTACTGAATTAAAATACATTTTATCCACGTAAAGCTACATAACGTGGCCCAAATTACACGTACACGGGAAATGAAAGACAAGTGGTGGACACTCTTATTCTTGGACCATTTCAACTTGAGTAAAAATAACACACAAATTGCGGTTATAAACGTAACGAGACAACGCATAATGTAAAAACTTTTATTTATGAACTTAACGTTTCGTATGCTCCAGCATACATCTTCAGAAGTAACGGCTACCAAAATTACAATTAAATTTAAACACGAAGGCTAATACCAAATAAGGAAAGTAATAACAATGAAAAAGTAAATGAAAATAAACAGACCTAGTTAAATCTGCTGGAAAAATATGAATGGCTAGTAGAGAAGAAGTTTCTCACTACCAACATTTTCATTGAGCGCTGGTTTTAAATCGCGAATCAACAAGGACAAGTGATACCCGTTGCAGCAGCAAGGAAGTTATTAGGGAAGCGGGACAAACGTTTTCTTTCCCTCAGCAAGTGCAGCAGAAACAACCGCTAATCGCTTCTCAAAACACGGAAATACAAATAAGGGACCAAAGGCTTTATAAAGCGATGGTATCTAGATCTTCCACCCATTAATCGCAGAAGAACAAGACTGCACCATGTCAACCATTCCCTTTATCAAGGTCATTCTGCTGCTCACCTTTATGATCGGATGCTGTTTCACCGGCTTGGTAAAGGAAGACCAGAGTAGGGCAGAAGAGTTAATCAAAGGTACGTTTTCCTGTTATCAGCAAGAGTTTCTTAGCCATGTTTTTAATTTAGGAGTTTAACATTTCGCTGAATCTTTTTTACTTGTTTGTATTTATTATAACATAACGTTTCAAGAGTTTCAGAAAGAGCTCTTGAACGATGGGTGTTGATGGCGGAAGACAGAAACTACGAGGTCTTTCTTCGTCGAGCGGCAAAGTAGTTTATGGGTCAAGGATGG
Source organism: Catalaphyllia jardinei (assembly GCA_022496165.2). NCBI lineage: Eukaryota > Metazoa > Cnidaria > Anthozoa > Scleractinia > Caryophylliidae > Catalaphyllia > Catalaphyllia jardinei. The sequence continues at coordinate 9,981 of JAEMPF020018360.1, forward strand.
GTTAGGACGTGACTTTCCCAATAATGAGTGATTGTTCGGGACTTTCAAGTGCAACCATCGAGACATTTTCGTTAAATACGGAGAGTCAAACCGTGGACGATTTTCGGATTCTACGTGGACGAAAAGCTAGAATTTTCTTTACTGAAAAAAGAAAGATACGCAACCGTGAAAGAATTAGTCTCTACCATTTTCAGAAGGGTCATAATTGATTTTTTTTTTACTCTAAGTGAAAGTCATGCAGCAAGCACTTTGGGGAAGCAAATTTATAACTCCTAGAAACTTCGTGAAATGTAAATTTCAGCTAACAAAATTCCGAAAAGAAGATTTTATTCCCTGATGAAATTTTCGGGCACTTGAGTTTTAAGCTAGGAAATCCGAACGGATCAAATTCTTCTGAGGTACCAAAAACGTCTCTTTGAATAGTATTTATATTTTGTAAGGAACTAGAAGATGTCTCGCTAAAGCTCTTTGGTTGCCCTTGGATTGTTCAGTTGCAAGCTTAAAGATCATTCGAATAAAAACTCTTTACCAGAAAACTTAAAAACTATGATTGTGTTCTTTGAAAAAGACAGTCTAGTCAAGCTAGGCTGTAAATTTCTATTCACTGCACACCAATTGAGTCGGAGTTCTTTCATTCCACCAACTGTGAATATTGATGCCAATTCTTCACCAAATGGATCTTTTCCGTGTTGATAGGTTCGGAAGACCTTAGACACCTCAGAATTCAGATTAGACTATGTGAAAAAAGATAGAGTTTTCTCCGGTTAAATGCTACGTTGAACTTTCGTAACATGGAGAAACTTAAGTCCCTTTTGTTTTTGGAAAGCTAAATATGACGTTGAGATTTTCTATGACGAAAGATCAACTGGCACTTTTGGAGAGGGACAATCATCTGTGATTTCGGCGCATGAGTTTCCAACCTAAAATATTCTGCTTCTTGCTGCTTATGGCCTACGTAAACTTTACAATTTACAGGTGGCCTGTAAATAACTCTTAAAACCTTTTCATAAAATTTTCCATGTTGGGCGCCCCTAGTATTGGAGCAGGTAGGTTAGCCCATTGATGCCCAGAGCTATGACTATCTCGGCAAACGTAAAGAATTCTGTTTTGTAAATTTAAAAAAAATCCTGATGTACAGACGCAAGGCAATCATATAAATCTAATATTTTCCATGTACGTAATTCGACTCAGTTTGGGTCATTTCGGAATTTTAAGAGCATTTTAGTTCGGTTGGCGATGTCAAATCTTGTAATCTTGTAATCAAATCTTGTAATCTTGTAATGATGACATTCGAGATATTTGTTGCAACTGGTTCAACACTGATTTCTACACCACCAGACACTGATCAGAAAAGAGGTTAACAAGAGTTAATCAAGTCCAGCATAATAATAATGTTTAGTGTTTAGTGTGTTATTTTCGTTGTTAATTCAGCAGGTTATCCCTTAAAACGAGTGAAGAGAACTATGAGGCAGTTCGGAATGATGATAAAGTGTGAGACAGGCCGCAAATCATTGGAGTACAACGGATATGGCTGTTGGTGTAGAATTGGTGGCAGGGGACCGCCTGTGGACAGTACAGACAGGTATTTAACAGAAGGGACCGCTCGTAAAGTTTCTTCCTGTTCACTGCCCCTAGACACACCTATTATTATTATTGTTGTTATTATTATTATTATTATTATTATTGTTGTTGTTATTGTTTTTGTTATTTTTATTATTTTTTACTATTATTATTATTATTCCTCTCGCTGTTGTTGTCTGTGGTTGTGTTTGTGTTTGTGGTTGTGGCTGTGGTTGTGGTAAAGTTGTTGTTGTTGTTGTTGTTATTATTATCTCTCGGCCACTTGAGTTAAGCTTTTGCACAGTAAGTTTTATATTAAGTAAATTTGCCCAGCAAAAAGAGACGTCTCTACACGTACATTGGTGAAAGCTCTCACCACTGCGCCAACCCTACTCCCCAACTGAGTTGAAAAGGTTAAGAGAACGACTTCGTGAAGACAATTTTCCCGACCACAACAACTTGAAGAGTCAGTTCGATCTCATGATCTTTTAGGCAGCACCAGCATATAGCTCAAAAAAAGATCAAACCAAAATTTGGTTCAGATGTAATTGTTAAAAACGGAACCGAATTGGCTAGGCGACAGTTTGCAGCTTTCATAGATAGCTTTCCCAAGGTTTTAGGACTCGTGCATGAGACTGAAGCGAAAGTCTTACCATTGAAGCGATATTCCATGTAGCGACTCGGGGAGAACGATGCGTTCGATTGCCATGTTTTCATCTTTCCGAGGAAATTCTTCTTCTTTCCTTACAGTGACGGTCTTATTAATATTTTAGATGCTGTAAGATTCATGACGATTGCTATGGTAGCGCCATTCGCAAAGGCTGTAATCCGTATACGGACGTCTATAACCGATTTCAATGCAGTCGTTGTGGTAAGGATATGTTTAGTTGCATGGACTACCATTTGGCATCAAATTTCGCGGGATCTAATTTTCCACAATTTCACGGTTTTTTTTACGATCGGCATAAATAAACCTCTTAAGCTTGGGCGGTTTGTTTTCCCATTGTGGATCAAGTGATATTCTCTGGGGAATTTCTCTTTTATTCATCTTAAAATTATTCTTTCGTATACATGCGTCTACTTAACAATTTGAAATCAAGAATTCTTGAGAGTATCCTCACGTGGTCTACAATGAGAAAACAAACCGCCCAAACTAAAGAGTTCTATTACATCCCATAATTAAAATAAATCCCCGCGATAAAAGGTGGGATAAAATTAACTCCAGTTACAAGAGTGGTCTTAGGCGTGCTTTCCCGGGACATTTTTTTTTGAAATATATGGTCTCTGAAATAACGTTTCCATCCTTTTGACTTACTAACTGACTAAAACCATCATCGGACATGTTACTTCAACGTTACTTCAACGTTAGGTGAATAGTACTTGGCTAATCACCTCCGAGGTAGCCAATCAGCGTACGCGAAAAGTACTATTCACTTGTGTGGTATATACTAAAACTCAATATGCCATCACAACTTACGAACGCCAAAAGCCTGTAAAGCACAGCACATCCTGTCTGCTTTTAAAGCATAAAATGTTTTTCTTTCTTCCAAACGTGAGCATAAGAGGTTATAGCAGTCTATGGAGCGGCTGCCCCTACTAACACAGAGAGAACATGTAAACTCGCCTGGCAGTATTTTCAACTGCATTTTCATTACTTTTAGACCAGAAGTTATCGATAGACGGCGAAAGACGACAGAAAATTACTATTTGATTACGGCGTGCAACTTTATACAGCAACTTCGACAAAGCAACTCAAGTGTTGTTGTTTGTAATTTATTAAATTTCGCAGCATAGTTTCACGTTAAAACTCGCCGGAGCTTTTCTCGCCCCGGGCGGTAAGATGAGAGACCCTGGAAACGAGGTTGCGAAGCAACTTGATAATTTTTATGGTAAAGTAAAACGCGACGAAAGCTTTTATGTAACACAGTCGTTTATCGCAATTTGGCAATTCACTCGTATGTGAATCTTCAATGCAGAAACTTCCAGCAAAAGACTGAACTCAACTAATTTTTTTCATAGATCAACGAATCAACCACTTTTTCCGCTGTAATTACCTTTTTATAATTTCTTTAGACAAGTTTGTTTTTCTTGCTGATGAATCATGTGACTTTCCTCGCACAGCATTTTCTCGGCGCAGCGCGAGAATTTTAAATTTTGGTGAGTTCTGTACTTATTCTGAATCAGTTTTTCGGGTGTTTCACCTTGTTCGCTTAGTATGCTTCACGGCATTCTTCGGTATTATTTCACCGCCTTTCTCTGGCCTTGACTTGATCTTAATCATGGCATTGTTGCGTACTATCTCGCCTCCTTTCTAGCCCTGGTCCCCACTTTTGCGATCTTCTTCGCTACTTCTTTGCCTGTCAATTCTCGCTCTCTGCCGTTCTCTTTCACGTTTTGCTTCAGTTATATGTTATCTTGAAACGTTACATCAACCTCCCCAATCGATTGTTGACAACGAACAAAACATAGTTTTCTTTTCTTAAAAATCCCACCAAGAAAAGATGGCATTCTTGAGCACCTCCCTCCGTGACTTCCCTCCCCCTCTCCAGAGTCTGTACGCCCGGTCTGACGGGTTTTCCAAATTTTCTAATTAATGGGGCTATTCTTGTGCGCCTGCGGCGAACAAGAACTCCGCCATAAATGGTACTTTCGTAAATGTATCCAAATAAAATCAATACTGACTCTCAACGCTTTCAAAGCGACGAAAGAACCATTTTCAACGTTCACTGCTAAAGGAACTTGCCGAATGCAGCCAGGACAATAAGCTTGCTCAAACATAGGAGACAGCCATCGACCATACAGGAGTGAAATGTGCGATATTCATTTTCTCTGAGCGTTATAAAGTTGCTCTTGCTTGGGATTTTACCATGTTCCCAAAGTAATAGATATTGGATCTGTCGAATGCATCCTTGCAGGTTGGAGACCTCAAGCTGAATCTTGAATCCAGTTTAAATTGTGAACGGAACAGTTGGCTTCTGTGGCTCAAACCAAGCAGACCTCAAATTAACCAATCTCTCAGTAACATACTTATATTACAGTTTTATTTATTCCCCATAGGCGAAAGCATCAACCCCGGGAAAAACGTAAAACAGCAATAATGATGCCAAGTTTAAACTTTTAACAGAAATATTTTGTTCTTCTTTATTTGTTAGCTTCAAGTAACGACGAGTGTGAGAAGTTCATTTGTGAGTGCGACGGAGCTGCAGCTCGCTGTTTTACCCGCGCCCACTTTAACCCCAATTACAAAAACTACCCACACGACCGTTGTTGAGTATGTCAATGGAATTGGCTTCTGTGACAGTCTGCAGGCATGAAATGCTTAGGGTCAAATGATCGTTATCAGCATAATCGTCATTATCATTTTTCTCCTCTATATTTTTGCTCAGTAAATCTGCTTTGAACAATCCTTTGTGGGGATAAAAGCAGAGTTTTTTGCGCTAAAACTATGGTCCCCAAAATATAACTGGACACTAGCTGCTTAGTATTCTTTTCACGCGTGTTTCCTTACACGCGTGTTTCCTGTTGCATTTCCTTAGCGCAAATGTTGGCGTGCTACTATAGTCCACGCTAGTTATTTTACAGGTTATAGTTGTTGTAGATTTTCACTCCTGACAAAGTCTGCGTAAGTCAGACGAAACGTTTGTTTGCACGGTGCTGCTAAATAGATTCGCTTTTATTAAATTGTTCAGTTTTAAGAATTGTGTTTTTACAGTCTTGTATTGGTATCTCTCCCCTCGGACTACCAGTACCATCAAACCCCATTTCAATGCAGATAGCGCTGGGACCAGAGATTCACCTCATAGTGGTGGGGTTGCCTTGTAAGGTTGACAAGATCACGAGGTATTCACCAATGATACGAAAGTGCTAGCAGGGGGTCCAAAGTTCGCGTCTTCCTTATAACTCACTCCCTGCTCCCGTTGCCGATACCGATTACTCGCCCTTCCCCTATCATTCACTTCCCTTTCCCGAACCGTCTACTCAGGCTGCTCCTTTAACTCTTTACTACCCCTTCCCATACCATCTACTTCCGCTTCCCGTACCGTTTACTCCCACTTAACGTGTCATTTACAACCGACTCCCTTACTCACGGTGGTCGGTTGCTAGGGCTTTTCCTCCTGTTCCTTCCAAAACTAAGAGTTCTAAGCCATAGTAGTAGAATCCATCGAATGTAACGAAACTTGGCAGGCAAGTAGGTTGATAAATTACCTATTTATAAATCTGGTGCTTGTTTCATCCTATGTGACTGCAATTGTGACGTCATATATGATGTCCAAATTTGATATTAGAAACAAAATTTAGGAAAGAAATATTCATTATGACGTCATAATGACGTATTTCGGAATGGAATACGCGTCATAGCACCACATACGCTAAGTCAGAAAACTACAATTTTGATCCTATGCAGCTTTGTCTTTTCTCCGTTGCGAATACATTCATTGTTTTCGCGTTTAAAACCCCCTTAATTTTGACCATACATGGTCATGTGGCGGGACATTTGAGTTACTTTAATTATCTGTTACTATGCCATTTTATCCGATTGAGATGGGATTTTACTGTAAATATCGTTTTTCTGTGACAAAAATGCCGGTATCGCTTTGAACACTGCTTTTCAAATATGTTAAATTTAAATAGCAAAAGTTAAAATAGCAAAAGGGACCACACTTCCTACAACTACACGAATCTGAATGGCCAATAACGAATACTCAGAACAAAAAATCCCCATCAATACGATTAAACTGGAACTATCTTCACCAGCAATTCAAACTCACCCAAAAGACACACTTCGAGGATAAACATCGAGAAATATTCAAATTACAAAAAATTGCTACGAGTTACAGCCCGAATTTTGGCCATGTACAAGAATGAACTAAAGCCAACGTTGAAAAATGCACCACGAATGCTAACAGCAGATGACATCGACAATGCCGAACATTTCTGCATTCACAATCTTCGATGGAAAAGGATATCCTATCGGGTAAATTCAAGCGCTCTGCCCTCGCAAACGAGATGACGGAATTTACGTTGTTGGGGGACGTGCTAGAGGATGGGTGGAAATGAGTTATAACAAAAGCGAGATCATCTTACTACCATATGAGCATAGATTTTCACGTCTATATGCCGAGCACATAGGTCATCTGGGAGTACTATCAACTGCAAGCAAAATACGAACAAAATCCTTGATCGTCAAACTGCTGAAACTGGTGAAATCCATCAGAACAAACTGTGTAATATGCAAGAAATTAGACAAGAAATTGCACGAGCAAATCATGGGAAAACTCCCGAGTGAAAAATTAAAACCTGCCCCGGCTTGGACCTACACAGCACTTGATTTATTTGGACCAATTAAGATTAAAGATGAAGTTAAAAAACGAACAACTGGAAAAGCATATGGAATTATTTTCAACTGCCTCGGTACAAGAGCTGTCCACATAGACATTTCATCAGACTATAGTACCGAAAAATTTTTAATGGTACTCCGCAGATTCGTATCTATAAGAGGCTATCCGTCCAAGATCTACTCAGACAATGGCTCCCAATTAGTAGCCGCAAGTGAGGAATTAAACAAGATGGTCAAAAATTTGGACCAAAAGAGTTTACAAGAGTATGGGTGCGTAGAAGGATTTCAATGGGGGTTCTCTTCAGCAGACGCACCTTGGCAAAACGGTGTCTCAGAAACGTTGA
>JAEMPF020018361.1:0-17219 GCA_022496165.2 Catalaphyllia jardinei
GGTTTGACACAGCTAAACAAAAAGAGACAATGATTATCCAACTGTTGTACTCCTTTACCCATCAGATACACTGTATAAATAAATAAATAAATGACAACTTCTATAGCGCCCTATCCAAAGGCTCTAAGGCGCTTTACAACAGTTTCTGCAGTTTCAACCTTTGCATGGGCAGCACCTTGACTTGAAGTTCAGATAATGTTTGAAGGAAGATGGACTGGTCATTGACAGCCAAAACCTGCAGCTGTAATTGCTTTACAAATGTCTTGGGCCCAGTTGTTGAAAGGCTGAATAATACCACCCACTGGAAAAATTGCTAATCCAGTGGATGATTGTTGAAAAACATACGATGCCATCTACTGATGGTGATTTAACTGCTGGATAGCATTATCCACCCATTGAACGACTGGTGCTTGGTGAGTTACTGTCTCATTGCTCAAGGACTTTGATCTGGGCTTATATATAAATGAAACTTTGGGAAGTGTTGATACAAGTAACACAAGCATACAAATGTAGGTTGTCTATGGAAGAGAATTCAGCTTGTAACACTCAAGGGGCAAAACAAATGCTATGCTACAATGCCCAGTTAAAGCAGAGCTATTTGTGGATCCACATTCACACATGTTGGTCACTATCCTTTAGACACTGTAGTATAAATAGAAACTACAGCTGTACCACCCCTTAGCAGGATAGGTCTCAAATGTTGCAGAGTGTTATTTCAGAAAGCAAGAGAGATGAGATTATTTCTACACCAACTGCTTTGACTACTCAGACAGGGTTGCTAATGAAATTAAAGGGTGTTATTCAACACTAAGACAAGAAACATTTCTGGCATTGACTTGTTTACAACAATGGTTACTGAATAACATACCATGAGTTGTGTATTCCGAGGTCTTGTAGGTTGCAGCATTCCTCTTGTAATTTTCAATAATTTCTTCCAAATTAACACCATTTGCAGGGACTTTATGTTTACAAGCAGCTGCTAATACTCTTAGATCATTATCAAGGCAGACTCTACTTGAGTACTTGATGGGATTGCAATTCTGTAATCTTGTTCTTACAACAGAAAAGAAGTTGGCTCTTGTCCTTTCCCTGGTGTAAGACATAAAAAGACCAAACATAAGCAATTTCCAATTAAGCCAGGAAATTTCTCTGTATGTTTTATTCTTTGATCAAGATAATAGCAAAAGCTTGTTCTCACTTCAGCAATGTGGTGTTAGTTATCTCTTCTTTGTTTTCATTCAGCATCTTGGAGACTTCCTTCACTTCTGCTTCAGCCTGAAAAAGAAGTCGATTAAACAGTGAAAACAGGTGTGCTATTACTGTTACCCCAAAACTTCATTCTTTACTGATTTTGCCAATGTAGAAGTAATGGACGCAATGAAAAGGCACTACTAACATGTATTAAAGTCGCATGAATGTGCTGTAAATCCCCACACAAAATAAGCATTCTGTTATTCTAATACATAATAAATTTATTTGTTAATTAAACAAGACAGGGACCGACAGTGTCAAATATATTCAAGAAAAAAATTGTTATTTACGAACTTCAAAGAAAAAAAGATCCACAGGAAATCAGAAATGGCCTATTCAATATGATTTTTTGGCCTGTTTTGATAGGAAAAGCAAACTATATTTAAAACTGATTAAAATGTGCATGTTCTGCTTAACCCTTTCACCACCAAGGGTCTCCCTTTGACGAGTAAAATCGTCTGGCGTTAGACAGAGTAAAATCTATCAGTGGCCAGGGTGGTGAAAGGGTTAAGGACTGTGTAATAAACAGACCTTCCCTATGCTTCCCTTCTTTGTGCCTTAATTGGTTGAGAAAGAAAATAACATTTGTACCTATTTAATTTGCTCTCTGTGCTCTTTGTGCAAGGCGGCTATTCCACATTCAAAGAAACCTTGACAAGGTGGCTGGCGACAATTGTTGACTCTGTGGCCTCTATCATGACTGTTACTGCAGGTGAAAGCTATGTTTCGGCCTAATGGCTCTCTTTGTCTAGGTCTTTCTCTCAAGGATGACAGGGTTGCCTGAGCTACCTCAAAGCGGTATTGCAGAGTGCTTCTGTGCTCTTCTAAGTTTTTTATCATTCTATCTACTGCCTTTTCGCCAGAATGGCCATTCAGAAAAGTACTACAACCTGTAGTCGGCATCTCCAAGTTTACATCTGTGCTTGTTTGTAGCTGTGTTGGAGGCTTTCTGGTGTGAAGACTGTTCTCGACAATTTTCACTTTCAGCTTGTCTCTGTTCTTGACTTCTTTTATTTCCACGTCAACGAACTCCCCCCATTCAACATCGAATCTCTGGAGGGAAACTGTGGAATGTTGGTCTACGGTCATTCCGAAAACGGATTCAACAAGTTGTATTTTCTCTGTCGCCTCTTTGATATGAGCAACTTTCTTAATTGCGTTGAAGTCCAACAATACAATTTTTCCGTTCTGGTTCTCCTAAAATGACAGATGTGAAACCTTCAGAAATTTTTCACTTCACGACTGTTTTAAAACGGACCTTTTCAAAACTAGTTAGGTATCTTGATGCAAACCTACCTTTTCTGCCCTTTCCACTGAGCTTGCTTCGATGTCAGCCATCTTTGAAATCTTTCCCGCCACTAACGGAGAAGTCCTGGTGCTTAGTCTTCCAAATATGGTACAAGCTTATTGTTCATTAGTCCAATCAAAATTCGAGTATTAAATCGAGTCTTGCTTTGAATTTTCTGCTCAAGAAGAACGGACTATTGAAACGAGTAATGAAATGAAATCTGCGATAATGAACTTATTCATTCACCCTTGGCAGGGACGCTTGAGCCGTTTTGACTGTAAGTCCCCTTCTTTAAAACTACACACTTTGTCAAGTAATAGACAAAGCAGTTCCGTCAAGCAGCAGCAGTAGAACCAAAGGAATAGTTAATAAAAAACCAGGAAAGTACTAAAATTTGGCAAGAGAGATTGAAAAGGCTAACAATTACCCTGAAAAAAGCAACCAGGACAATGACAACTACTACAATTCCGACAGCAACAACATGACCTTCATTTAAGTATCTGGGGGATTTCGCATTCCTGCTAACTGAGGACACAACATAAAGGAAATTATAAATGTGAATCAAATAATTAAATATATAGAAATTGTACAAACAATTACTTTTAACAGAATACTGACTCACATTGCAGACTTGCCACAGAGAAGGATAGCTATTTTGGACCTCTGGGCTTCTTGCCTCAGGCAGCCATGCTGTGGAAATTGGGGTCGAAGTTAATGGCCATTGCATGAGGTCATCCATATCGTCAACTAATACATCGTCAGGATCGTCATCGTGAGCTAGCAGATCCTGGAGCTTTCTCAGTTGTCGGTCTGTGTCTTCCTTTTCCGCTTATCTCGTTTGTTGCTGCTCCCTCTCTCATCTTATGATGTCTTCACTTTTCTTCACATCTAATTCTCTTTCCCCCTCCAGTTTTCTGATATCATCTCTTCTTTTCTTCCAATTCTCTCTCCCGCCTCTCGATCTCCATCTCTCTTCTCCTGAAGTTCTCTTCCCTTTTTTGTACTTCCAATTCTCTCTCCCTCTCTCGTCTTCTGATGTCTTCTTCACACTTCTTCACGTTCAATTCTCTTTCCTCCTCCAGTTTTCTGATATCTTCTCTTTTCTTTTCTTCCAATTCTCTCTCCCGCCTCTGGATCTCCATCTCTCTTTTCTTGAAGTTTTCTTTTTTTTTCCTTTCTTCCAATTCTTTCTCCCTCTTCCGTTCCTCGATGTCTTCTGTACCTCTCTTGTTTTCTAATTTTCTGTCCATAGCTCGTTTGTTAGAGTCTTCTTTCGCTTCTCCTTCTTCTACTGCTTTGTGCTCTATCTTCGTCATCTCTACCGTTTTACTGACTTACTGGACGCACGCATTCTCTGCCAGGCCAATTCTGTCTTCTTCCTCTCATCAGTGTACTCTTTGTACAGCTCCATTTCACTGCCAACTTTCTTCCTTTTGACAGGAGGCTGTTCTAGCTCTGGCTCTGACTCTTTCGCAGCTTTCTCCACTTCATTCTGGCTTTCAATTTTTTTGTTCTTTGAGGCAGTAGCTGTTGCTGGCTCTCGCTCTTTTGCTCACTTTGCCAATTCCTTCTGACCTTGCATGCTTTTAGTTGAAACTGTTCATTAATCAGATGCATGTACATTTCTCAAAAACAGAGTTGTTAATAGGTGCAAAATGTAATGGGGTTCCCTTTCTAATCTGAAGGGTAAATAACATGACAAATTCACGTTGCTGTCGAATTTCTTTACGATAACTGTGGAATATCTCTGGCGCTCATTGGCCACCACTACGGATAAATTTTTAAAGAAGGACAACGCTTTTCAGTTGTAAATACATGCTTCAACAGCAACAACTACAGTGAATTTGATATACAAGTTAAAGTACAAATGTAATATTATTTCAAACCAGAGTTAGGGGGTGTTTACATGATATCGGGGCGACTTTCATCCCGGCGCGAGTTCACTCTGGTTCCCTCTTATGGCTCTGTATTTGTTTAAATTATACCAACACAAAATGTTATGCCAGCACGAGTCATACTGGCGCAAGTTCACCCTGGTTCTTGTGCTGGAACGAGATTTTCATCCCGGCACAAAAATTCACTCCAGTGTCATGGAAACGGGGTATGACTGTTCGTTTCATATCCATCAAAGTTTCATCAATTTTACGGCACTATAAGACTCGCACCCCAACAAACACGGCTTTATGTAAACACGGTGCAACTTTTCATCTCGCCCTGGAATGAAAGTGGCACCGTTATCATGTAAACACCCCCTTAGTGGCTGAACTGACGGTATCTCCCAGATCAAAAATAGTCTGACAAAAACAAAGTAAAGCAAACAAAATTCACCTTACCATTTCGTTGCTTTTCCCAAGGTGAAACCACAAAGGCATCGTACCAACGGGATGCAAACTTCACTCTAATTTTTACCCCAGCTCTTTGCCATTCCATGCACACTCTGTGTCCCATCTTATAAGCACTTTCTTTGCAGACATGGTTTAAAATAAGTATTTGCGCTTTCCACCCTGTGACTAAATGACTGAGGATATCGCATGGGTCGCAGAGGATTTTATACTATTGCAATTCTTGAAAAAATTTTTTAACCTTTCTCAGGTAACGTGCCAACTTCCAGCATACCTTCACGCTATGCATAATGTGTCACGTTATAATTATGTTAACAGCACTTCGCTGCACGAAAGGTATCATTGCACAAGCAAAAGTCTGCTGCTGCTTACAAAATAGAGGCAACTTTATTAACACTAACATGTTGGAGTGAAATGGTCATCAAAAGCCATTTTACTATAGGAGCTACATCTGGCAATCGTAATCATGTAATTTTCCTCTAATCACCTGAGTCTTTTGAGCTGAGCTATTGCTCCTTTAAACACGCAAACCGGATACCAAATATTTAAAATTTTCACACAAAGGCCTGCCCTATTCATAAGACCGATAATTCTATCGTTTCCACTGTGGAGGTAGTCGAAATTGGCATGATATTTAGTTCTATATGTAGGTCTAAAAAGGCTCTTTTTCGACCTAGTCTTAGTCTTAGATAACATTGAGAGCTCAATTTCTGAGGCTACGATAACGTTGAAACTTAAATATCAGGGCTTCTATTGTGCTTGAAAAGTATCTATCTTTACACTCCTTCACTGTGGTCCCATAAGAATTTTAAAGGGAATATTTTGTTTGCTATGCTGACTATGGAGCCCTTTCCTTCACATAGGGGCCCCAAACTTTGTTATAACTTGTTTCTCAGCATGTCATGTTAAATTTATTACAGTGTCTGTACTGCAGGAAATGTTCATTGAGGGTGGTAAAAAGTATTAACGAGACTGGCCATACTTTACTCTCTTGGATCGTACCTTCGCGGGTTTTCTTTAGTGGCTTTTTTATTATTTGACACCCGTCATTAGATAAACATTGCATGACCACGAAAGGCACTCCATTCCATTGAACACGGTTGTGCGTCAGGGAATTTAGAAATATAATTAATTTTGTGAATTTAGGAGAAACGTTTTTCGTGATGCATGAAATGCGTATTTTAATTTTCCACAAACTGTGAAAGGAACTTTTTTATGTGCGATTGGTTTCGCATCTTCTTTTAGTGGCAAATGGATGTGGATGTCTTGTCCATCTCTTCTTGCTTTGCCAATGCCTCCAAATCTCTTTTCGTGCTGGAGGAGAATCTTGTTAAGGTCTTCATCTCTGGCGTGGATCTTGTGAATCTTCTGTAATTCATCTCGGTTTGGTTCTTTAAGTCCTCCTGTTGCATCAAATTGGATCATTCCCAGTTCTTCCAGTGTTTGTCTTCCGAGTAACGGTAGGGAGTCGATTGTTCCTTGAATAATGGTGATTTTTGCTTGTGTTTTTCGCGTTTTGTTTTCTAGCATGAGGTCGCATTCTCCAATGACTGGTAAATCTTCGGTGAGTGTTTTCAGTTTGATCTTCGTGTTTTGCAATCTAATCTCTGGCGTTGCCCGTAGCAACTCATTGAACTGGTTTTCATCCATGATGTTTGCGTCAGCGCCTGTATCCGGTTCGACTTCTGTTTTTGTTCCATTGATCCAAATCGCGCATTTGTTTTTCTTGGTGTGTTTCTGTGCTGTACGGTGGATGTTCATGTGCTGTACGATTCTAGCGATGTCCTCATCGAGAGAGTCTTCGCTTTCTGAGCTATTGCGTGCATCTTGTTCAACGTGTCGAACTCGTCTTCGGCGGTGTTGATGATCCGTCGGCAGTCTTGTTTGTCGCGGCACGTGCAGAGAGTCTTCCTTCTTGTCCCTTTGGCGACCCGATTTTTCACCTTGTTTGTCATCTGGGCGGTGTTTATGATCCGTGCTACGGCACATTTTGGTGTAGTGGTTACGTTTACCACAGTTTTAGCATTTAGCTCCATATGCTCGGCAATTTCCTTTTACGTGTTTTGTGCCACAGCGGGAACACATTCCATTGTTGTCACGCTTGTCACTCTTGACTTGTTTGACTTTGTGTGATTCCGTGGCGTCTTGAAGTTTCTGATCTATTTCGTTTGCTTGAGCCGTGGATTCCTCTTCTATAGCGGCTTCATCTAAGATCTGGGATAGCGTCCAGTTATTGCGAATTGTTTTGACTCGTAAGCGGCTGTTTGTCATCGGATTGCATCATCTTCGTTGGTGAATTCGCATTTTTTGGCAATCTCCCGTAGTCTGGCGTAATATTGCCATGCTTTCCTCGATTTATTGTTTAAGGTTTCCAAACTGGAATCGTGCATAATCCTTGTTTTTTCTTGGTAGGAAATTCCTATCTAGTTTCCTAAGAAAACGCGAGTAAACATCTTCGCCCTCGTCTTGTGCAGGTAACCTGTGTTATTATCCTACTGCACTTCGTAGAGTACAAATATTACGCTGTATTTGTAATCTAGAGGATCGTTAAGACAGGCATCCTGCTGTTGACCAATCAGTTAGCTGGATTTGCAGGGTCAATTCCATTCCGCTTCGTGCACTTCTCTCACGCATTTCTGGTAAATAAGTCCATGAAATACGCCCCCACGGACATAACAATTTGGCGTGTTGGATAATAATCTTTTATCAGACGTTTTGTTGTGTAGTATCACTGAGAACTTCTGCTCGTTTGAAATACAGCACAACTTGTGTAATAAGATATAGTTATCCATTTGCCCAGGCGAGCTTTCTGTTTTATGAAAATTGTTTGAGAAAAAAATTTTTATCACAAAGATTGTGTTACGCGTTACAGTCAAGATTTGCCTATTTTTTATCTTGTCTCGTTATTTTCTCAAAAATGGTAATGCAGTTTACCCTTACAATGCCTCTATAGTTATTAACAAGCCCAGCAAAGATATGGCTTTGTTGAATTTGTTAAACAGAATAAATCGGCTAAAGTTTTTCTACCACCTCAAAATAGGCATGGTTATGGTCCTACTCATCAATCGACCAAAATTGCTGCATGAGAAATTTTTTCATTACAGTCGAATCACGATTTGCTGTCGGTTTCTTGCTAGATTATTGCAAACTTTTAAGCCTGTTTCAACAAGTTAACGCCATTCTAGGCTGTCCACAGATCTTTTCTTCTTATTGCAATGACATGTTGCCGTATGTTTAGCTTGATTTAGCAAAGAGCTGTAAGTCTACCAGTCAGTGTAAAAATATTAACTCAGTGTGGACTGCGTACTGCGAACTGGAAATGAAACAAGGAGTGTTTGTTAACCCTGAAGTCCTGAGGCCGTGTACAGATTAAAATTCCTAATAAGATTAGCTGAGGTCTTCATTGTCTTCCTCCTCGATCTCAAGCTCGTCCTTTTCTTTTGCTTCCGCCGCCGCTGCTGCAGTTATCGTAGCAGCGCTTTCTCTTAATTTGCTTTCATCCTCTTCGAGGCAGACAACATTTCTTTTTGCCGATAGCCCTGCTCGAATTTCACCACCTAAAAATGATTATATTTTTAGTATGCTACATATGCTGTAGAAAGCAACTAAGTAGAACCGCAAGTGACAGCAAATCTCGAAGAGTTCACGTTTATTCAGTTGCTCAAAAACATTTACAGTTTTTCTTCAATTCTGTACATTTAATCTCTCAGTAAACAATTACTTTCCGTGAAAGAAAGCTGTTTAGCAAACATTCTTACTTCCAGCTGGGTCGCGTTTCTCTAGTCCTGGTAAAAAGTCCTGGCCTGTACAAGCTGTTTTGTTCAAGATATGGGTATCAAAAGTTTTGAAAACTTCAAGTTAAACTATCAGCTGAAGAGATGGAATGTACTGGTGAAAGAGTCAGAAACCGCACTACTTTGCCTTACATTTTGATCTTAAAATATTGCTACGGGCCCATTAAGTTACTAGGTTTTTCAAGAACCTTTCCCTACGTGGGCCAAACCACACCAACACTTCATCAAATTTTTCGAAATCCAAGACATTTAGGTTTATGACCACCAACATTCTGAGTTACCGATTGAGTTAGTTAGGTCGAAAACACATTGGCCTTCAAAGCTGAACTTCTCTATTATGGTAGCTACCAGCTCCACAGGAATTTTCCCGTATTGATGCCTTTGCAGGAAAAAACGTTTGATGCGTTGACATTCTCTAATTGGCAGCATCTTCCTGTTACCTGCCCCTCTGCGACCCAAGGGCCAATGAGGAGCGGTGTAAGGCTGTTCTGGAGAAGGTGCCCTGTTAAACAATATTCAGAAGCAGATGGCTCTAAAAATCGATAAGTAAGTCTACAAGTACGTGGTACAAGTAGTGTGTTTTTATTAGGGGCTAGTCAAGCAACAACTATAGTTATCAAGGAAATAGGTATTTTGAATATGCTCTTTTTACGGTACCTTTACCTAGTTTACATTTTCGATTTTTTTACTTGCTATGGGGGAGGGTAAGCTCCCACAAGACGTTAAAAGAGCTATTATATTTGCAATTTTTAAACTGAAATTACCTTGTGCTTTCTTTTCTCTTGTGTCAAACCAGAATGCCCTTTGTACATAATGTAGCTTCCCTTCCATAACCTCCTGCACGTTAAACTCTGTACATTCTTCGTTGCAAATTACTGCCACGTTGTAATATGGAAGTTCTTCTACATTGCTGGCATGGACAGCCATCAGGAACTTCTTGAATTCCGATTCTTGGGTATCCTTTTTGTAATACAAAATATCATGGATTCTCATGAACACCACATTTAAACTGAAGTTTCAGATTTTGATAAATTTGTCTTTAATAATCACTATTCTCGTCTAAATTTTCTCTCACTTCAACCAATCAGAAATGTTTTAGTTCAGTATAGGAAGAAGCTAACTGCATTTTATATTAAAATGAGCGAGCATGATTTCATGTTCAAGTATTTTTTTATTAAATAAACCGACAGCACACCCCAACTTGTGTCATGGTTTTAGTGAGACAAAAGGGTCTACTCATCGATACTTGAAGTTAAACAGTGCCACCGCTATTTGAAGAATGCTTACTAGAAGAAGCTCACTCATTCAGCAAATCCTAAAAATACTACACTCCCACCAAGTTCGGAGCTGAAGCTTGAAGGACGATGATATAATATTTATTTACTTACCTTATCCAAATGAATTATCACAAGAGCAAAGCCTTTTAGTCCTGGGGCAATCGATCTTTATTTCTGAGAGGGGAAATTTGCTGGGCTTCCTTCCAACATGACTCCTATCTCGTGCCCTCTTTTAAATAAGTACACCCCATCCTTTTCCCCAGAGAGAGAAATAGGGTATGCCCCTTCCTTTTGCTCCTCACTGCCCCGCCTTTCCCATGCTAATGCTCTCCTGAAGAATGCTTCCAACACCTATTTTGACGTAGAGACGAAAAACAAAGTGAACATAGTTGCTTGGCTTTGAACTATAACAGCCACACTATATGGTACTGACACCGAGCAATCTCAATTCAGTGCTAAGTAGACCAACAAAGCGAGAACAATCTAAATAACAGCGAGAAGAGAAATCATGAAAAAATCCTTTCATCTACACATACAAATTATGGAAGACTTCCATGAAAAAAGTCATAAAAAAATCCTTTCATCTACACATACAAATTATAAAAGACTTCCACTTACAGGGGAATCCTTGCCCTTTTTTAGAGGGACTCCTTTAAACTGGGCAAGTTTTTCCTTGGTCGCGTGATTAGGAAATCTTTTTTTGAAGGGATTCCCAGTTCTCTTCACCGGTGTATTGTTTGTATTGCGTTCACTTAAATACGTCTTTTCATTGAAAATTAATGACATCTGATTCATGTCGTTGCGTCTTCGACTGTTTTACGTATGCACGTTTTTGTGAAGAGTGGCTTCTTTTTCATGTTGATTATCTATCTCCCTATAGAATGTATTTTAATTCCAGGTGACAAAATGTTTGCTAATCATAACGGAAGCTGATGGAAATGAAAATTGAAAAATGTATTTAGGGATACCTTATTTAAAGCAATGTACATGGTTTGGCAAGTTTTCTTCCACTCTTTAGAACTTGCCGGGGTTTCATCTTGGTGAAAGTCCTTTCCAGCTACATGATACAGCCACTGCCTACAAGCAGTGACACGCTTCAAACCATTTCACGCCGGGGCCAAACCACCCCCAAAAGTGATCATCAAGCGGCCGCAGTGCTATTTGGGTAAAATTCAAGATGGCGGACCGCCTGTTCAAGGAAAACCCTCCCTCACGAGAAATAAACAAAGTTCTTCAACAAAGTATGGCACGATTTATGTCTCAGACGGATAATGCTACATGTTTAAGGGATATTTCTCGATTTTATTCTGAATTGGAGGCTGCAGTTGTCGCAATAGAAGAAAAATACACCACCACATGAGGCCGCGAGTACACCAGCTTCTTCGAAGCCAAGGAATGGTATTATGGACCTTCAATAAAATTCACGACAAGATCTCCCGAAGACTATGATCGACACCAAATATAGCAAACCCTTGGAGGGGTGATTTTACGATTGATGTCCCTCGAGAAGTTTTTTAATGTAATTTCGTGTCACGTCATTCAAAGCAATAATTTTGGCCATCAATTCAAGGAAACTTCTGCCTGTATTGACATTGCGATTACAGACAAGAGGAAAGCGATATTCACATTGAACAAAATGAACTTGGATGGTGTCCTTATATCTCGCGATGATCTCCTTAGGAAGTATTTTGGAAATTCAAGTGCAGACAATCCATTAGAGAGGTGTGAAGTAATTGTTGCTCAAGCAACGCCCTTGTCACTGAAGTATTATAAAAACTCTGAAGTGTTATCCGTTCACTTTTTCTATGGTTACTGGAACCATTATGGAATCCCGCAACATTAACAAGTTTGGAGAGCGTCAAAAATTTACTTAAATAAAGGTCCATGTATGCTAGATCGAGAACTGGTAAGGTTCCTCTACATGTCATACCATTAAGGTCACAGTTGCAGGTCATAGTGTTTAACTACCCTAAGACAGTCCTCACCCTAACCTGAGGCCCAAACATCATTTCAGGACAGTGCTCAGGCCAGATGTTAGCATTCGGTTAGGCTATGGGTAGTTTAACACTGTGACCTACAATAAAAACCTGCCTAATGCTAAAGCAAGTTGTTGTTGTGACATTGTTATGAGAATTGTTTGACTACATTGTTCTTGCGAAGCTCCATTGGGGAGTGGCCAGTTAAGTATTCTTTTTCGCTAAGTACACATTTTTGCCAAGTATACAGTGGTTTTCTTGTGACTGTTGTACAATTACAGATGACAAAGTATGGTTTGGGTTTATACTGTCTTTAAAATACAAAAAAGTTCTTACAGCATCTTAGGCCCAGTTCAGATGCCGAACTTTTAATGAGCCGAACCTAATACCTTGAATTAAGTACAAGTTCGGCGTCTGAATCAGTTAAGAACGGCTATTTGAATTTGGAACGGCTCAGCCGTTCTTCCCACCTGGCTCAGCCAGGAATTTCGCCTTTGGTACGGCTTTGATTCAGACGCCGAACCTTTCATGTGCCAAACCTAATGCATAAATTATTATAACATATTTCACAAGCAGTTTCGGTTTTCGGATTTTTTACAAGCAGTTTTGGTTCAAACTGAATTAAGCTCAGCGAATTAAGTTCGACGTCTGAATTAACCTGACTGTCCATCCTTACTTCAGGGAACTGTATTAAAAAAAACATAACTTAATAATAGCTGGGGATGGTCTTCTGACTTACCTCATGGCAAAGCCAGCTGTTCTTTGACTTCCCAGTCCCTTCTCTTTCTCCTTCCCAGTGGGTGTCATTGTAGAGTTTGCACTTTCTTTGTTAGGTTTTCTCAGAGAAGGTCATGTTTAGTTTACAAGTTACCACCATCTTAGAATTCCCGGCAAGCACTTAATATTGATGATGATTATCTGTTTGTCAGGCAGTGGCAAAAAGTCCTAATAACAGTCATGATGCCACCATGTTGTTTAAATGTAGTATGTTTTACTGAGGTGTTTTACTAAGAGGTGCAGTCACAACAATATTGTCAGTTTTAAATATGAACAGATTTTATGTTCCAATATCCATATGTTCTCTTGTTAAGAAAAGTTTATTTACATGTATGGTTGAAAACTCTACACTTAGACAACAGAAGATCCATAACCAGGATTCATGACAAAAAATGTTCTCTGCTTAAAGCACTTGAACAAAAAAACTAAGCATTAAACAGCTTGTAATTTTTTTGCCACATGGTCAAATAGGCCCAAATTGTTAAATTCTCTCAAAAAAAAATACAAAAGTGTATGTCTAGAGAAAAGAGTCTTGCTGCCAACTCCAATATTAAAGAGGTAGGATACACATGAGCAGTCATGACACCTGCATGTTGTGGTTTAAATCAGTCATGATCAGATTTTTGGATTTCCCATTTTTTTGCTGGGAGGTTTCAATTTCAGAGACGCAGTTATGGCCAGGCTGATTATCAAAGTTTGTGTGCTAATGTATCAAACGAGCTGAAGTCCCTTTGTAGCGGCGATAGGTTTTCGGACTGAATTGGACGACGAGTCATGTTTAACCACAATCTTTAATGGTCCAATACGTAAAAACTGAAAGGCAAATATAATGGCTATACCACACTGCAAGCTGAAACCGATCCAAATAGACAAAGAATAACTGTTGTTGAAAGTTACATAACAATGGGAATTGATCATCTGTGGAACTATAAACTACTTTCCTTGCATGCAAATAATAAACAAAGCCTATAAGGCGACCACAACTGGATTACAATGTCATTACATACCTCTATCCCAATACTGGGGCGAGCAATGTGAACAGAAAAAATGAAGAGCGAGTGTTATCGTACGAGCTGGAACACCGCCGACATTAACCACGAGGCACGCTGCCTTTTTGCTTTGATGCGCAAAGGTTATGAAGTCACCGGATGTAACGAAAGTGTAACGCAAGAGACGCTACATGGCTCTCCTAAATTGTCAATATTAATGCCAATTTACTAACTAAACAATTACAATGTCAATCAAGTTACTAAAAACAGAGTTCAATATTCACTGTTTTGTCCTTTAGTCATTCATAACTTCTGGCTCCTCGGCAGGGACCCCCGGTCTTCTCTCAGGCTTCAGTACAAGGTATAAAGAGAACCAGTTTATGCACTGGTCTCTCCAGAAACACAGACGCCTTGGATCGTCGACCATCCTCGTCTATGGATGGATCTGTGACTAGGACCTTTACCTTCCTAACCAAGCCATCATCACTTGGGTACGTTTGAACTACACGAGCAAGGGGCCAACGATTTCGTGGCAGGCTGTCATCCTTCACAATGACCACGTCGTCTACTGCCATGTTTCTTCTTGCCTTAACCCAATTCTGTCTCGTCTGTAATAACTGAAGGTAATCAGCCTTCCACTTGTTCCAAAATTCATTTGCAAGGTACTGCACACGACGCCACCTCTTTCTTGAATAAAGGTCTGCTCGTTGGAAGACACCAGGTGGAGGCAACACAACACTAGATTTCATTGTCAGTAACTGACATGGTGCAAGTGGAACTGGACCATCTGCGTTGTTCAGGTCATTAACTGTGAGCGGACGACAGTTAACGATCGCTTCTGCTTCAGCAAAGAAAGTACACAAGGATTTGTCATCTAGCTGGGATCCATGGTGACTCAACAGGGCTGTGAGAATGTTACCCACCGTTCAAATCTGACGCTCCCAGACACCTCCCATGTGGCTGGCATGGGGCACGTTCATCTTGTTAACCACCCAATCACAGTTTCGCTTAAGAAGCTCCTGTCTGACTTTGTTGTTGTCTTGTTCGGATAGTGACTGGTGAAGCTCATTTCTGGCTCCAACGAAGTTGGTTCCTTGATCTGAACGGATCTGACGAACTGGCCCTCGACGTCCAACGAAGCGGCGGTAGGCGTTAATGAATGAATCTGCTGTTAGTGAGTTCACAACTTCCAGATTTACAGCTCTAGATGCTAAGCATGTGAAGAGGACTCCATACCTCTTGACTTGCCGACAGCCCTCCTTGACATACCAGGGACCAAAGTAATCAACTGCACAGTAAGAAAAGGGTGGCGCAGGCTGTACCCGATCCTCTGGGAGATCTGCCATTTTCTGTTCTTGTAGCGGCCCTCTGAGTTTTCTACAGCGTATACACCTTGTGCGTCATACCACGTCCCTGGTGCTCAACCAAGCTATGATAATGTGCAATAACCAGACTGGTTACATGCCCCTTCTTGGGAAGAACGATGGGATGTTTGGCTGCTTCTGAGAGGTCGGCATGTTTGAGGCGACCACCAACTCGTAATATGCCGTCCTTGTCGACGAAAGGATCCATCTTATAAAGAGAACTGGCCTTCATGGTTCTAAGCTGTGTCTGATCTTGCAGAACTTGTGCACCGATGCGGTGGACCAAGCTAATTTTGTTCTCGAACTCCTCCCTCTGAACGCTTCTGATAATCTCCTTTTCAGCCTCTTGAAGGTCTTGGGTGTCAACTGGAACATAGCGGGCAGCTCTTGGCTCTGTGGACATAAACGCTCGAGTTTTAGCTTTCTCCTTAGCAACATCTGTATCTGGATCTCCAGACTTCAACTGTTTTTGCCCGTCTGGGCCAGTTCCTTTGTATTTCTTCTGAAAGCGGATGCATACAGCAACTGCTCTCTTGGCCTTGTGCCAAGTGGAAAAGCACTTCAAGCGGTCAGAGTGAAAAGTGCTCTTGAACTTTTGTAGCCGTGGAATAGATCTTCACTTCAGGATCATCTGGAGAAATTGTTGTGGGATCTGTACCATCAAGAAAGCTCTGATTCTCAAGTGAATTCCAAAGAAATTCTGGGCCATTCCACCAACGTTTAGATTCAATCAGGTTGTGTGCATATAGTTCACGCGAAGCATCGTCTGCTGGATTCTGACCCGTTCCACGTACTTCCACTGACTAGGTGATGTGCGGTCCCATATCTGCTGGACTGGGTTAGCGACAAAGACATGGAAGCGACGAGCATCATTGGAAACGTACCCAATGACAACCTTACTGTCAGCCCAGAATACTTCAGTGATTTGCTTGTACTCAAGTTCCTGGCAAAGAATGGCACCAGTTTTAACCGATTCCAGAGCAGCTGTTAGTTCTAGCCTTGGCATTGTTACTGGTTTGAGCGGGGCTACTCTTGACTTAGCCATAACAAGGGAACAATGTATTTGGCCAGAGTGGTTGACCAGCCTAAGGTATGAGCACTGCCCATAGGCATATTTGCTGGCATCTGAGTAGTGATGAAGCTCCACAGATTTGACTTCTCCAAAGCCTTCTGGCTTGTAGCATCTTGGAACCTTGAGGTTGGAAAGTTGAAGCAGGTCACCTCTCCATCGTTCCCATCTAGCTCGTAAAGGTTCTGGAACGGTATCATCCCAACCTGCCCTATCACGACACAGTTCCTGAAGGATCTTCTTTCCAATCAAGATGACAGGAGCCAGCAGGCCCAAGGGGTCAAACACAGAACTCACAGTAGACAGGATGCCTCTTCTTGTTAAGGGCTGGTCCTTTAGTTCAACTCTGAACTGTAGACTGTCTGATTCAACACACCACTGGACTCTGAGAGCGTGTTCAACTGGTAACACATTGTTGGTCAGGTCCAGGTTCTGAAGAACTTTGGAACGGTCACCTTGCGGTATAGAATCTATCACAGCCTTGTGGTTGCAAACAAACTTATGGAGGTTGAATCCACCCTTCCCGCACAGCATCTTTGTGGTCTTAACCAAGTTTGTAGCTTCCTCAGGTGTTGACACTGACCACAAACCATCATCAACATAAAAATTATTTCTCACAAAGTCAGCTGCTTCGGCCCCGGACTGATCTTCATAATCACTTGCAACCTTCTTTAGTGCGAAGTTTGCACAGCCTGGTGAGGAGGTAGCACCGAAGAGGTGAACCGCCATTCTGTACTCCTTGGGTTCACTAGCAATGTTTCCATTTTCCCACCAGAGGAAACGAAGAAAGCTGCGGTGTTCTGGGTTGACATGGACTTGATGAAACATGCCTTCTATATCACACAACAGCAACTGGTTCTTGACGGAATCGACAAAGCACGCCAACTAGGTTATTGGTTTGATCAGGACCTTGAAGGGGGTGTCGGTTAAGGGATTCGCCACTGAACTCTACACTACAGTCGAAGACGACTCTTATCTTATCTGGTTTCTTTGGATGATATACACCATGGTGGGGAATATACCAGACTTGGCCATTTTAATAATAATAATAATAATAACATTTATAATGCGCAAATTCCATAAAATGTTCAA
>JAEMPF020016465.1:0-17218 GCA_022496165.2 Catalaphyllia jardinei
GAACATGGAGGAAGGTAAAAACGGCAGTGATCGGGAGCTCTTTTCAGGGCAAGTGGTCAAGAGTAAACAATGTCCGTTCGAGTGACCACGGTCAAACCCGCGCTGCCTTAACATTTCGCGAACATGAGCAGCAAAAGCCGTCGATTGTTTCAGAGTTTTTCAAACAAGATGAGCGGCCATCGATCGATCTATGGACTTTGTTTGACTTCGTTGTCATGCGAACGTAACAAGTAAATAACGAGCAACACTACAACACGCGTAAACACACAAATATATTTAGACTCAATCGCTCTTAAACACGCAATCTTGTAATAGAGAGGTTTTATGGGTAGTTCACACTTTATGTCTAGTAAAAACTGTCGATAGTTTTCAAAGTTTTTCAAATACGATCGGCCATCGATCGATCAACGAACTTTGTTTGGCTTCATTGCTATGCGATCATGCGAGCGCATCGAGTGAATAACGAACACTGACTACTGACTCAAGAAAAACCATGTTTAAACTTTATCCCCATAAAGAGGTTTACGAGTGGTCGCCCCGGGCTAAACTACAGAATACAGGGCCACTCTTAACCATCCACCAAACGAGCCGGCTCGAATGGCTTGGTCTTTGTTCCTTTTATTTACTACCGAGCCAAAAGAGCCGCTAAATATATGAACCCAAAACTTAGCGTGATACCAATTATTTCTCGTTCATTATCCGCTACCGACGCAAACTCGTTCTTTTATCTACTACTGACCCAAACGAGCCACTAAATATATGAACCCAAGACTAGTAGTATAGTACTTAGCGGTTCTAGCGCATTTTCCATATTGTTCTCTGCGTTGGTTTTTTTGTGAGCGCATTTTTCCATATTGTTCTCTGCGTTGGTTTTTTTGCGCTGTATTTCTAAACTATTTCTCTAACAATTAATAAACTGCTGGAAAAACTAAACCATAAACCAAATCTAAAACAAAAAATATAATCCAAATCTTGTCATCAAATGTGGAACCAAATATAGGAATAAAAATATAGGAATCAAATGCGGAGCCAAGACCAAAACCCGGTCTGGAACCAAAACCTTGAATCATTATTGGGACCAATACTGGGGCTAATACTGGGACCAATGTACATTAACGTCTTACTAAGATCCAAGATACACATACCCACATATGCTGGCCTGTTAAGGGTGAGTGTTTCTTTGATCTTATGCACAGCCACCAGATTTTCATTGAAGATCTTACTACTAACATAAGTTGGCTTACTGGTTAACTAATCTAACATCTACTCGCTTTCTGATATTTTCCATCGTTTAACCAAATACGCTGTTATTCTTAAGCTTGAAGAAATCCTTTTCAAAGGCATTCTTGGCATTCTTACGTTTCTCGGTATTGAAATCAATATACTGTTTTAACCAAGGGGATTGATTGAACTCAAGTACTCGATGGACTTTGGTAACCTTCAAACCGAGATCAATATGTAATTGGAGGTTCCTGTAATGTAATACATACTTTTCCTTTTTCCCCAAGGTTGGTATAAGCTTGTGTACCAGACCGGTTGATATATTATATTTCTCAGATATGTTTTTGCAATACTCAGATAACATATCATTAGTTACTTCCACCTTTTCTGCTGCAAGGGGATAATCATTATGAAGATCATGTAATTCTTCTGGATACTCAAGATCAACTTCTAGTATCAAACCCTTCTCACTATCTTCTTTATACTTGGCAAGGTTTATCTTATCAATCTGTTTTTGTGTCATCCATCTGAATCCACCTGTTGGTAGATACTGACTCATAGCCTAACCATAAAGGTTATTAGCATCAAGATACATAATATACTTGGCGCCTTGTCATCGTATTCTCTCATGTATTTATTGTTTGCTTTTCTAGACTGGAGCTCATGAATTGAAAACTATCAAGGAACACTAAGCTATTGCCGAGCATGAAAGCCATATACCTCTCCATATTGTTGGGAATGGCATTGATTGTCATCTGTTGCTCTTCTCCTTTCTTATTTTTGTATGTATGTTTCTTAACTATAGCTCCAATCTCCTGCATGATGAAATGAGGGTCATACCCACGGAGATTATGAAATAAAACAGGTATTTTTACTTCTTCTGGGTTTACTCTAAGTTTTAGATTGCAATCTTGATGAGCGGATCCTCTATATTTACCGGTGATATGGCAGTGGTCTCGAACTCGAATATCTTTATCAATGTATTTTTTATCGCAAATATTCTTCAGCTTTTTGAAATTTCTCTTCATCATCTTTCGTCATTCTCAATGGTTTATTGAATTCTTTTTTCATCAGTCTCTTACAATATTTGACTTGTTGCAACATGGCTTCCATGAATTTGTAAACAGCCTTTTCACCTCTGTACGTTTTAGCAGGTTTGCTGTATTTATCGTCATAACAACATACAACCTTGTAACCATATCTGCAGTCTGTATGCTTCTGGTATGCCTCTGTATATGATTTATCATTATTAGGTTGGCAACCAGATATCTTTTCTGTTATGGCCTCAAAGTCAGCGTAGATCACAAATGGTACAGGCTGTTGTTTATTATGATTATTGTATTTTAGGATATTGTTATCTTCATCAGGCATTTTTACTGCTTGTGTTCCATTGACTTGAATGCAATTATCTTTGTGATTGTTCAAGACTCTTTCAGAGCTGAAACACTTTAGGCAATGCATGCAGAAGTGCTTCTTTCCCTCATACTTAGTTTTGTTGAACATAAACCTGTTAAAGTTATTTTTTATGCCAATTTCAAAAGACTTTGTATAGCCTTTCAGAGCTTTGGCAGCTTCCTCTATCTTGGTCCTTGGTAATGGGACTGGTTTCTTGGTCCTTGGTAATGGGACTGGTTTTTTGGTTCTTGGTAATGGCACTGGTTTGTAATCATCCCTAAATTCCGATGGTGGCTGAATTATGTGGTCTTCATAATCCTGTACCTTCTTCTTTACATTCTTCCTTGGTTATGAGACTGGTTTGTAATCATCCCTAAATTCCAATGGTGGAGGAATGATGTTGTCTTCATAATCCTGCACCATCTGCTTTACATTTTTCCTTGGTAATGGGACTGGCTTTCTCGACTGCTGTTTCATATTTTGCTGAAACAACAGTTTTATTTTCTCATTTTGCTTCAACAATAAGTTGAGATTTGGTTAGTTTTGAGAGATCGCGTGTGTTCATACTATAGGTTGAGATAATTTTTTCCATTCTATATTATATCTATATATAATTTTATTTTTTAATCTTAATAATGGTGCGTTTAAATCTGACTTTTCACATTTAAACGCATAACAAACAAGAATATTTTTTGCTAATGTTTAGACAGCAAATAAACAGCATATACTATGTTGATACAATATATGTTTATATTATTTTTATATATTTTTTAATTCTTTATGGCTTGGGTATTTTTCATATGTTTCTTTGTCTTAAGATGGCTCCATTTTCCAGCTAATGAGTAATCATGATCACCTCATATGGAGCATCGCCATTCTTTATTCAACATGTAATTAGTTTTATATGGTCTATTTGCTTGCTTTCTTTCTTCTTCACTTAAATATTTTTTCGGTCTTCCCATTCTATATTACTACTATATATAATATATTCTTTGTGAGTTTATAGTGCGTTTATTATGTTCATCTGATTTATGAATTGTTTACTATTGAAAATAATGAAAAACAACCAACAACTTTAATTATATTTATAATTTTTATTTAAGATTTAATATAAATATTTTGATGTTAAAGATATAAAGATTTGTTATGTAATCTATATTATAATGATGAAAATTATGATTGATGAGTGTGTTTATTCTGTTCATCCGATTGATGACTTATATGCTGCAGACTGTGATGGAAACATCATCAATATCATTAAGAAAGTGCCCCACAAAGGGAATAAGACTCACAACGGTTATTTAAATGTTTGTGTGAGAAAACATGGCCAATCTGGAGTCAAGGGTTATAAAATCCATCGATTTGTTTGGGAATGTTTCAACGGTGCCATACCAGAAGGGAAAGTGATCGACCACATCAATAATAACAAGGAAGATAATCACTTATGTAATTTCCAGCTTGTTACACAACAAGAAAATTGCAAGAAATCAGCAAAGGATCGTGATTATACATTCGCTGCTAAAAATCATAAGAATAGAAAATGTGTTAAAGCTATCAACAAAGATACAAATGAAGTGACATTCTTCAACAGCATGTACGCCATCCAACAACTTCTTAAAATAAATGCAGGAATTGTGAAAATGGCTTGTGAGGGTTTGAATAACTGTAAATCAGGTGTATCAAAGAAAGATGGATATTCTTATACATTTCAATATATCAAACAAGATGACTTACCAGATGACCACAAAAAATCAGCTAATAAAAGACCACGAAGAGTCTCAGACGAAGACAAAAAGAAACACCGGTTGGAATCTATTAAAAAATGGCAAAATATGGAATATAAATGCCCAAACTGTGGCAAAACTTTCAAGAATAACTACAAATATGCTCATAGGAAAAGATGTTACAAATAGCCAAAAGTAATAATATTTTTGGCTACCATGAATAGCGGATAACAGTTTTACTGTGATTGTTATACAATATAAATTGTATAATTTTACAATTTATATCACTCAACAAACCTTTAAAAAATTTTCATATATTTCTTAAATCCTTCATAGGAATCCAGCTATTAAAATCATCACTATATCCCTTCCACTTCACTAAAGCTTGTTTCTTCTTATAATCTCTGCGAATGACTTTATCACTGCGGAATACGTCCTGTTTGGCTTTTAATAATTCAGGTTCATAGAAACTCCCTTGAACATCTTCACCTCTGAGATCCTTTATTTTGTGTGTGATTGGATTAGTGTATTGGATCTTATCAACTGTGAACACTTCTTCTGTCCAGTTTGGTGTATAACCCTTGTCAAACACATTCCGTTTATACTTGGATATTCGGACCTTATCACCTATTTTAAATTTTGGTTTCTGTTTTGATGTTTCCATATCACCATATAGATTGAAGTAAACTGTACCCTCATTCTTTTTCTTTGAAGCCTCAACTGGTGTCATTTTTATGCTTGAATGTTTTGTGTTGTTGTATTGTTTTACTAGTTCAGGTGACATGTCTAGATACATTGTATTACCTTGAACTGTGAACTGTTTCCACATTTTGGATTTAATTGTCCTATTCCATCTTTCAACTACTGATGACTTCTCTTCATTCTCAGTTGAGTACATTTGTATCACATTTTTGTCTAATAGGTCTTTAACATGTTTGTTATAGAACTCTTTTCCCTTGTCAACCCATAGATATTGTGGTTTTCTGCCTTCCTTGAATATTGTTTTGAGTGCTTCAGTGACAGATTCACCTTTCTTATCTTTCAATGGAACGATCCAACCATATTTGCTGAATACATCAATGACCATTAGAAGATATCGGTAACCCTTATTCCATTTACTAAACTGTTGCATTTCAACTAGATCACTTGCCCATATTTCATCGATATGATTTGTGATTACACGCCGCCGAGTGAAGTTGCGTTTTATGGGCGCATGTAACTCATCAGCTAATTTTTCTTGCCAGTTTTCTTCACTCGACCGCTTTTCCCGTTTACCCATACCTAACTTTGACTTAGCTGCTATAGCGTTGCAAGCTATTGTATGTCCCCATTGTCTGTCATTCCATGGAATAAAATCCAAAGCCTTAACCATCTTATGATCAGCCTCATTTTTGCACTTCACTTGATCACTTTTTGGTTTATTACCACAAACTGAGTAATCAACATCATGCTGCATACTGACTGCATCTGTTCTACCTGTTGGTTGTTGATATATCTCAAGTATCTGACCAGTATTGGGATCATACCTCAGTTGCTCTTCAAGAGGGTTTCCAGGCCCTGTATACTTATGTCCAGGCATCACAAAACCCTTTTTGGGTGCAACCTTGAGAATGGCATTATGGATGTCTAACCCTCCACCATAACCTTTCCATTTAATCCATGAGTTGTATGATCTACTACCTCCAGCATCTTTGTAAGCCTTGTATTGTTTCTTGTATTCAGCAACCAAGGCTCTACCCTCTTTTGCACTTACTTCAGGTCCTTTGAACAATCCAGGTGCAGTGACAACATTCCAAGCTTTATTCCAATCAACAAACGGAAATGGTATTGGTAATCCACTACCACTTTGTGTTGGATCAAGTCTTTTAGATAAATCAGATGTGAAACTGTCTAATGCTTGATCTAGATATTTGTTAGCCACATCTTTTATTTTTTGTTTAGTAGCATCTGATTTAACAGCTTTTGCAGCACCAACTCTTCCAAGATTGAATAACCCTTTAACACCACCTTTAAGCAAAACCTCTCCAAGTAAGCCCCCAGCTTGTGAGGGCTCAATTAGTTTAACTTGTTACTTTTTGATTTTTTTTTATCTTTTCTTTTAAATTTTTGAATAAACTTTTTTGAGTGTTTTTGTGATTCTATAATTTCTTTTGGGATTTGTTGCAAACCATAATATCTTATTGCACCTTTGTCTAAGCATTCTCCTATAGTACCAATACGTTTATTTTTTGGAATGTTTTTAGCTCCACAATACACATTGTTAGAACTTGATTTAACACCTGAACCGGATGATGTGTTGTTTACAAATTTTGTCTTTGATATACCACATTCAGCACAAGTGCATTTCATCATGGTTCGACCATTTTTAGCTTTGACATATCGTTCGCTCCCTGGAACACATTCAGTTTGTTTCTTCTGTTTTACACAATATGATTTTACCATTATATATATAAATTAGCTATTTTTGAAATAATATTTGATGAATCTTTCATTTTTCATTGTATCATCCATATTGAATACTTTTAATAAATCATAATATGAATTTCCTTTATTCATTTCATTCAAAAAGTATAAACAAAAGTAGCCACATGTTGTTGTACTCATATTTTGAATCTGATTATTTTGGTGAAGTAGAGTTACATTCTTTCTTTTCGCATGATTTACCATTTCTTGAAAAGGAGGCATACCAAAACTATCAAAATAATTGATGATGTTGTCTTTTGCAAAAGTTGCTACCCAATGGCTTCCACTCATATATGATGGTTCAAGATTGTAAATAAATAATGCTTGGTTATGATCATGTGGAACTCTTATGTCCCTTGATAGAACATCATTGATTGGGATGTTGAGATATTTACACCATTTCATCAGATCATGATTGCTCATCGGGATATCTTCGTGGAATTTCGGTTTCACAGTATTGCCCCCAGAAGTGGAATTTGATTGAATGGGCTGTTTGGTCCTAACAGTAGCCCCTTTCCTTTTTTTTTCCTCTACCAACCTGTTCCCATGTGCCAAGAAATGGTGGCGGACTATGGGGGTATACACCTATTCTCGGAGCTCTTCTTCCCTTTGGAGGAGGTTTGGTAGGTGATCCAATCTTAGGGGTACCCCTTCCAGTCAAAGCTTTCAACACCATAGGAATCCCAATACTAGCGAGTAAAGTGCCAAGGAACCACCTGATTGTTTTTTGTTGGTTTTATACGGACACCTGAACCTGATTGAAGGGCATTCAATATATCTTTCTTTTGTTTTGTGGTTAGAAGATGCTTGTTTGCGATGAGTTTGTCAATCTTATTCTGTGGAATAAGGAAACCTCCTGTCTGTACCCCTTTTCCAGCTATTTTTTTGACAATTTGTTGTGCTCCTGCACTGGAGGCCCCTGTTAAAGCTGCCAATCCCATGGTTTTCGCAATGGTTGGTCCAAATGCACGTGCAAGAGCCAGAGCTGAAGTCAACAAACTACCACCAAGTTGCTTTCTGATATTGGTCTTAGCAAGCTTAATATCCATACCTTTATTCAATTTCCGATTTTTATCCAATCTCTTCTTCACCATCGCTGGAACGTACAGAGTGTCATTCCCATGAAGAGAGTTATTCGTTAGCCTTATGACAATCGTTTCATTTTTATGGTAATCGTCACTGAGATTCTTCTTCTGATTTTCTGATAGTTTTACCTTTATTTCAAAAAGCTGAGTCATTTTTTCGTATATAATATATGTTATATAATTTTTTGATTATAAAACATATGTGAAATAAGGAATATTTTATACTATTACTAATTCATTTCCTATCTTGTCGATGATGATAGTCTCATCATATAGGACAATAGCATGGACATTGAAATTTGCAGCACTATTTGCGCTCAGTTTATACCTGAATATCAACTGCTTTGGGTCTCTAGTTACTTTATCTGTTTGATAGGACAAATCAAAATATATGAGAGAATAAAGAGAGTTGTAATTAGACATGTTGAGTTGGGTACCGCTATTGTAATTATTCTTTCTCATTCCATATGACATCACATCGTTGAAGATCCTTACCTTTGATTCTGAATCGTATTCAGTTTCCGGATAGAATACTCCATTTCCATATTCCAATCTACATGACGTGAGACTGCTATTATTATTAGCCGCATTCAGTTTAAAAGTATCGAAGTGGTAAGGATTTGTATTTTCATTGTTTGTTTTATTTCGTTGGAGGTAAACAAAGACGGTAGTAACATTGTCAATACTAGGTGAGATCTGGAAGAATCCACTGCTCTGCGTTGGATTGGAAGCCGTATACAATTCTCTTTTATACTTCCAAGATTTCTTCGACAAAAAAGATTCGATAAACTTGTCATATAAATTGTCCTTTGGTACTAGTCTTGGGACCCAAAGTAAGAATCTATTGACAACCACTCGACTGGCAGCTGCTCCAGCTGCCTTATATATTAACTCTTTGTCATTCTGTGACTGTATATCGAACTGAAGTTGCATTGGGACCAACATTTTATCATGTAACTCTTCAAAGAAACCGTATCGATTAAGAGGTATAATTACATTGACATCTTTGGCGGCATCCCTAGCTTTACCATCCTCATTAATTCTTCTCGTCAACGCCCTTCTAGCCTCAAATCCTGTATTTCCAGCAGCAGTCATATCAGCCAAATTTGCTACATCCAGATACCAAAAACTATCTTTAGCTACCGAGCGACTGAAATCATCACTGTATTCCAAGAGGTTCTTGACAAAAGTTACTTTATGAAGATTATCAGTTTCATATACAATCTTACCAGCACTCTTTATCGTCAAATGGTTAATTAATGAATGAGCTCCATTAATAACTGTTGATCGGGTTGCATTTGGAAGACCTGTACCATCAGCCAATACCTGTAACTGAAACTGCACCTCAAAATAAGCATTGTAGCAATCATAGAACGCAGACCTGTCATTGATCGTAAACTTATACCCATTTTTTTTTGGTGTTGATTGTTCTGTGGGATCTCAATAACATCATTCAGTTGATATCGAACCAACTCATATCTTTGTAAGTATTCACTTGTTCTGAAAGCCATTATATTATTATATTACATAATTTTTACTCTACCTCCTTCTTTTCAAACCTGATCCTGATATCAATCTATCGATGAACATATCTGTACTTTCTTCTTGCTGTCTCTCGTCGCCAATTCTCATATTCCTAAGCTTTTTCATTATCAGGTCTCCTGACTTCTCAGATTTCTTTTTATTTGCCATTTCACTTAAATGTGAAACACCTGATTTTAATGCCTTCTCACCTGATTTCTTGGCGAACGTTTTTACGATAGATGTAACAGCACTCTTCATTGGTTTGAAAATATTATCAACGATAATCCCCGATCCTACATGTTTATCCACAAAAATACCAAACTTTGGATGATAAACCCTATTGAATTCAAATGGTTTCATTATATATCATTATACTATATTATTCTATCCTTTTTAGAATTAATGAAAAAGATGTATCAGCTCCATTCAGGTCAATTAATCTCCTTTTTCCATCCGTAATACGTATCCTGATACTGTTTATACTATTCTTGTTGACGGGGTTAAATGTGACTCTTTTCGGTTCGATGGTAAAGGAGTAACTAGGTTGAAGCACACTGGTTGAGAAGGAATAAATGATGTCTGTATCTTGACCGCCTACAAGTGAATCATTAATCAAGTCGCAATGGATATTAATAATGTGAGTGTCTTGACTGAGATTAGGCACCTTTGGTCCTATATTCTGTTCATTTTTCAATATTTCTTTATTAAATCCAATTAGGTCATTGAAATTGCTTGCAGTTAAATCAAGTTGATAATTCTTGGCTAATGTGACTGTGACCCTAAATGTTGTATTATCAAATTCAAGAGTAATAGGATACTCATTATTATTAGCACCATTTTTAACAATCTTCGTTATGTCTTTGATGTAAGTATCAAAGTCTGTATAGTTCCAGACTCCTGCTGGAAAGTGATGTTGTGAAATGTTGAACCGTTATCAGAGCTGTACTTTATCAATTGATTGTTGTATGAGGAATTTACATTAAACCATGTGAATAACATGTTAATGATTCGGTTCAAGCCAACTACATATTGGGAATTGCTATCCAATATTATGGGCCTGTTGAATTTGGTTATAAAATTCTGAGGAGTGTTGTTTCCTTGATCTTTGACACTGTATGATGATAAAACAATCTCTCGCTCCATATATATATATAATAACTTTACACAATTATACTTTGAAATACTGATTATACAATTTATTATACTGCGGTCTATTTATTGTTGACATTCTCAATAATGTGTCCAATATATTGACTCCTGTATTTCGCATCTGAATTGATGTGTTACCTGCGATTACCTCACCAATAATCAATTCTAATTTCTTGAGAAGCTGCTTTACATCGTTAAAAAACAAAACATGTCCACCTCTCTGTCTTCTTCTTCGGCCTCTAATCCCCAAACCTTCTATTGTTTTCAGTTTATTATTATGATAAGTAATGTATTCATTCAATATAGCTCTAATATCTTCTGACCGTTTGTTATTCATCTGCCTCTCAGCTGCTGATATAACCCCCTTATTGTATTTTTTTGTGACTTCTGCCTTTAACCTTTAAGTTGCTGCTTCTTAAATGATGCATTCTTTATTATTTTCTTAAGATATAGTTTTCTTTTTTGGGGTGTCATTTCCGGCTGATCAAGAACCATATCAACACTATCATAGTTCGCTAGATTCAAAGAATCCAATGTATCTCTTATTATATCCTCATCAGCAATTTTATAATCAACTTCTTCATCATCATCGTATTCAGGTGGCTGCTCCCGTTTGGTTGGCTGCTCCAAAAGATCCGCCAACGATTCTTCATATGTTGGAGGTTTTGGTACTAGTTGTTTTTCTTGCTGTGGTGGTACAGGTTGTTCATCGAAAATATCACCCAAATTCATGTCTTCAACTTCATCCTCGATATTAATACCATAATCTGGAACTTCCCCTTTCTTCAGTGGTCTTTTTCTCCTTTGAGGCATCCTTAAATCCAAATTACTGTCAATTACATCATCTAATTTACTTGTCACTGGTTTAAAAACCTTTTCGAATGATGATTGGCTTGTCTCCTGACCGATTTTATGTTGTGTGATTAGATCATGGACATAATTAATTTTATTCCCTAATTTAGTTTTACTCTTTGCGAGTTCTTTCCATTTAAGTAAACTCATTTATTGTTATATTATTACGTTACATAAAAATGACAAATCATATATAAAAAACAACGTTGAACACCATGTTGAACACCATGTTGAACACCATGTTATATCGAATTAATATACTGATATAATATAATGAGAATACCTAATTGTGATGTTGAAGATGATGTGGTCTCAAACTTTAGACAACTATACGATTTCATGCCTCATCAATGTTTTCGGATGCTGATTTGTGGTCCAAGTGGTTCAGGGAAAACAAACACATTAATGCATATGATCTACAATCTGCTATATTTTGATAAAGTTTATCTGTATGCCAAAAATTTAGAACAATCCAAGTATCAGAATCTCATGGATGTCTTTCAACCGATAAGTGATGAGGTTGGTTATGATG
The DNA here is from genome assembly GCA_022496165.2 of Catalaphyllia jardinei. Taxonomy (NCBI): domain Eukaryota; kingdom Metazoa; phylum Cnidaria; class Anthozoa; order Scleractinia; family Caryophylliidae; genus Catalaphyllia; species Catalaphyllia jardinei. The sequence goes on from JAEMPF020016465.1 coordinate 11,946, forward strand.
TTATTGAAGCAAGAAATGATGAAATCATTCCGGTTCAAGATCTTGACTCTGACTCACAAAAAATCGTCATTTTTGATGATTATGTATGTGATAAAAACCAAAAACCATTAATCGACTATTTGATACGAGGGAGACATAAAAATTGCACTGTGATTTATCTGAGTCAAAGCTACTATAAGACACCAAAAGACATCAGATTGAATTGTTCTTACTTCTCCATTTATGAGTTTCCAAGTGCTAATGAGAAGAGTTTAATTTGCCGTGAAAACAGTATTTCAAAAGAATCATATGAAAAAGCAACCAAAGAACCATATTCCTTTGTATATATCGATAAGCCTCGAAAATTCACTACCAAAAATTTCAATGAAAAAATATAATTTATTAATATAAATGAGTTATTCAAACGGACTTTTACCTTCGCCATCATCAACCATCGGTCAACGTGGACTACCTGGGTTACCGGGTGTTGGATTCAAGTTAACAGATGATAGTAATTATGATATTGATGGAAAACGATTGACTGACATAGCTGACTCAATTGACGATAATGATGCAGTTAATTTAAAAGTATTAAAGGAACATACTCAAGTCAGTCAAAATAATTATCATTTACAACCGAGTTTTAAATTTTATAAAGACTTTGGTGACAAGAGTCAATTAGAAGTAGGAACCCCCCAAATGTACCATCAAACCACTTCTTCAGTAATCATAAAGCACATCATGATCCTTACATAATTGAAAAAGAAGGTGATGATACTGGTTTTAATGGAGAAGCATGGTCCAGTATAAAAATGAAAGGTAATCAATTAGAGAGTGGTACTTATACCTCTGTTTTTGAAATATTTGTTATTGGTGATGTTGGTGGTTTTCGTGTTTATGATACAATAATTTTTAATGTCCATGGTGACAGTCATTATACGATTAATACATTCGATAGTGACAAAATATCTAATCAATACACTAAATCAATTATTCAATTCACTACTGATGGAAGAGCTGGAGTAGATGATGGGATAAAATTCCAAATCCGTTATTATGGTTCTCATTACAATAAAAATATAAAATTTCTATTTTATTCAAGAGTGATTAAGGGTAAACAGTCGACAACTTTCAATCACACCATTTTTGATGTCAATGATGTCCAGGATAATCACAAGATTCTATATTTTGAGAGTTTGAATCTGAATAGTAATCTCATCAACGGTTTGGGTGATCCTGTGAATGACTGTGATGCTGCAAATAAGAAGTATGTTGACACTGAAAACGCAAAGCAGGACATTGCCATTGCTGACAAAGCCACTAAATCATACGTTGATGGTGAAATAGCAAAAGTCCACATTGATACTAATGTCTTGAAACTAGATGGAAGCAAAGCAATGACAGGTGCTCTGAATATGGGTAATAATGATATTGATAATCTAAAGACCATTGTTGAAGACGATGGAGAAAATCCAAATTATGATCAAATAAAGCATAAAGCAGTTAATTTTAATTGTTGAAGAAAACACGTGATTACGTAATGCGTGAAATAGCAATCAATGAATCAGATCTACTTCCAAAAGATGGTAGTGAGGCTATGGAAGGTAATTTAAATATAGCTAATCACAGTATCATCAATCTCAAAGATCCAAAACCATCAGACAGTAGTTATGCAGCTTCTGTTAATTTCGTTAACAAAACTGTCAATGATAGTAATACAATCATAAATGGTATAATTGATAAGAAAATAAAAGCGTCTGAAATACATTCCATAGAGTCAATCAATAAAGAAAATGTCTTCAAAAGAGTGATGCATAATGATGAGTTTAAAGAAGATGATGATGATATTCATAAAATTGGAGTCCAGAATGAAAATTTTCATTCAGTAAACAAAAAGACTTATGAATTCAAGATTGATTATGATTCCAGTATTGGTTATTACAGCACCAGACTATCAATTGATTTAATATATTTACCCACCGGCTCTTATACAATGGTTTATGAAATGTATGTAGAAGATGGTATCACCATTAATGAAATAAATGCATCAAGCGGATCTCTATCTGTGGGAGAGATCAATTCCAGAATAGATGGAACGAAGACACGGAGCATTATCCATTTTTCAAAAAACATTTTAAACCCTAGTTTTGATGATCTGGATATGGACATTAGATTAAAAGGTAAAACCAATCCTCAGACTACCATTTATGTTGTTGTTTACGGTGTTGCTGGTACTCAAAATGATGTATCAATAGGTTTATGGGATCGTCTTTATTATTATCATGATGATCACATCAAATATGAAGCATCAATCGATATGAAATCCAAAAAGATAGTAAACCTCGCAGATGGTACTTCTGACGGTGATGCCATCAATAAAAAACAATTAGATGCCTTAAAAACAACACCAACATATTATTATTACACAAATGAATTACAGCATAACAACTTAGGAGAAATCAAGTTCAAAGGTTTCAATAAATACCCTTTCACTGCTTCTAATAACAGTGAATATAGCAGGACAGCAATCAGTGGTTATTATCATATAATCTATACCGATGCTTATAAAGCAGTATCCAACACATTCAAAATCAAGGATTCATCTGCTGATAAAGATTTATTTTCTCTTCGTCTTGATAGTAAATCAAAATGGACACCACTAATAATAAACGCAGTAATTGAAGTCAATGCCAATTCTTATTTGACATTTCTTATGAATGATGTGAATACCATTCTTGATGGAGTAGGAAACAGCACATTTTATATGAAATATTTACCCGCTTGAACCAAAATATCTAAACAATATATATGAAAGAGTCGAGAAAAAACATATTCAACTGGAATCACATTTCAGATGAATTAACAGAAGAACAGGTTGAAGAATTAAAATCTTACTACCGAGCATATCACAAAAAGTGTTGGGCATACAAACAAGCATTGAAACGTTTCAAAGAATGGAAATTATTGGGGAATTCATTATCAATCATATTTGCATCTGGAGGTTTAGCAAGCAGCATAGCGACTGGTGGCATCAGTTTAATTGCAATCAGTACAGCAGCACTTTTGATTCAGGGTTGGATGTCTCATAAAGCTCTTGATCTCAAGATCCAAAATTGTACTTATGCTTACCAAAGCTATCAACATCTTCTGAATGAGATAAAGGATATGATGAGAAGTGGAAATTACAATTCATCTCATATTCATAATACGATGAAGAACATTGATGATTATGTGACAGACAACAGTCCCATTATTGATAAGTATCTTAGTAAATACGATGAAAAATTCACTTGTTAATTATCAACTGGATTCTATCACCTATCAATGATATAACCTTTTCCCAATATTGTTTAGAATCTTTCAATTTTCTCTTTGATTTCGTCACTTTGATATCATTGTGAGGAAGTCCGATCATCTTGAATAATTGCTTTATAATTAATTTAATACTGATCATCCGTTTGCGTCCATCGTCAACCTCATGTAGAACACTACCAATCTCAATAAATAATTTATGGATCTTCTCTTTTTGTTGGTAAGTCAATTGGACATTAGTCTCATAAGATATACTATTTATCACATTCTCAATATGGTATTTCCTATGATATACTGATTTTTTTCGTATCATATGCATTTTATCATAGAAGTTGAAGTTCTCTATGATAAAATCATAACCATGAACTAAACCACAATTCAAACAGGTATTCATACCATTTACAGTTTCCACATCCTGTTCACTACAGCATTGCTCAACCACTTTATCAACTTCTACTAATTGTTGATCACAAAAGGGGCATGTTGAGTCCCCCATACTCTTTATTTCATCATGAATATTACTGTTGCAAGTCATCTTATATTATTATATGAGATTATATTCAATACTCTTCAAATATACATTCACAAATCTCAACTTTTCTTTTCTTGGAAAACATCCTTCACCTTTTATAGTCATCTCACAAGCTACACAATCTTGAATATGTTTTAATAAACATTTCATCGCCATACAAAACTTACCACCACACCGACACTTTATATGATAGATTCTACATATCCTTTCACAAATATCACATTTTTTTTGTTTTAAACGGATTCATTATATATTATATATAATATATAATTTATATGTTATATATTGTCCCAATAATGATTCAAGGTTTTGGTTCCAGACCGATGTCCCGGGTTTTGGTCTTGGCTCCGCATTTGATTCCTATATTTTTATTCCTATATTTGGTTCCACATTTGATGACAAGGTTTGGATTATATTTTTTGTTTTAGATTTGGTTTATGGTTTAGTTTTTCCAGCAGTTTATTAATTGTTGGAGAAATAGTTTAGAAATACAGCGCAAAAAAACCAACGCAGAGAACAATATGGAAAAATGCGCTCACAAAAAAACCAACGCAGAGAACAATATGGAAAAATGCGCTAGAACCGCTAAGTACTATACTACTAAGACTAAACGTCATACAAATTATTCCTCGTTCTTTCATCCACTTCCGAGCCAAACGAGCCGGTAAACGAAGTTGCCTTGATTCTGGCCCTGCATTCTGTAGTTGTAGGATTCATACTCTACAGAGTTCCCACTAGGTTTGAAAGTTTGGGGTTTTTGGGACCTCCATTTCCAGGAAACCGAGGGTCCTTTTTCTCTTTTAAGGGTCCCCACATTACCTAAGTTTTTTTGTGTGTGGGTGTGTGCGTATGTGTTAGTATAGTAGTTACGGTACATGCAGGGGGCAGAGGCGGAAAACAAGTTAATAAATTGAACTTTATTATTGGAAAGTTTGTCCTGTGTCCTTTCTTTCTAATACATAATCAGACTGACAGCTCTCCACGTAAATAGCAAACTTGTGGAAATAACATGTAATTTAACTACTACTTCTTTCTTCTCTTCATGTCTTGGAACTTCTTCATTGCCCTTTCACAAACACTTTCTTCATCTAATGGGGCTTTGCATGCATGAACAATGTGCAACTTACATTCTACTGCATTTGGGCTCATTTTATTTCTTAGAGCTCCATGAATTCTGTTTTGTGCTGAAAATCCCCTTTCACAAGGCACAGAAGTAATTGGAATTGTCTGGAGAACCTGTGCTAAGATTACAAATGAAGGAAAAATGTCTTCATAGGCCCCTGGCTTTCCAAGCATTTCACAAACTTCAGAGAGAGTTTTTTCTCTGTTGCTATTTAGAAAGTATTTGAACTGAAGAAATGAATTTCTTGCTTCATCAGCATTGAATAGACCTTCATCATCCGTGGGAGCATATCTCTCAATGAGTCTTTCAAGACTCTCACTACCATGG
>JAEMPF020016466.1:0-5000 GCA_022496165.2 Catalaphyllia jardinei
AAATACATTTTAAATTGTCCTATTTCAACCCTGTTTTCAGATCAAACCAAAATAAAAAACAGACGAAAAATTATTAACATTCAGTGGATGGAAAGGGTCAAAGCTCAGGTTCTTGCAAATTTGGATTCTTGCATTAATGGCTGTCTTTGTCTATAGTGACACAAAGGACTGCGTTATTTAACTTTGACGCCATCCTCTCCAAAATTGCACTCAAACTTCAAGTACCTTTCAGCCAATCATAAACATATGAGTATGTAAATGTGATGTCTCATATCTGTATAGTATGTTCTACAGATGCCTTCTACATGATTTCCTTAACTCAAAGAATGCATTGCACCTCCAAGACACAAATACTTAGCAACTAAGGTAAGGCTGTACAGTCGCTATTTGCTGTCAAGATATGCAACTCAACATACATACCAGAATGGGACGTTAGACTTCCATGGATGATGCAGGAGTTCACTGTGGTCATCATGATCTTCCACCAAAAAGGGCAAAAAAAAAATTATGAAACAAACTGAGTGTGTTTATTTTGCATGATAAAGGTAAGAGTAGTGGAAATTCCTAGAAACTGAAAGATTCAAATTGTCCTATGTATATGTATGAATGTAATGCCCAGCAAGTGGGCCATGAGAGAAATGAATCATGATTTAGTACATGTATTTCAGTAATTAAAAGTTGAAATATTCCTAAATCATTACAGCGACTTGCTTGTTACCACCTCCCCCCCAGTCCCAATTAATGGATTTGCATTAATTTATACTGACCACTTTTTGAAGTAACCACTATTTTTATAACATGCAGTAACCATAGTCTTTATTAAGATTCATGTACGGTTGCAAAGTTACAATATTACTACATTGTACATGCATACTTGACAGACCTGGTGAATTTCTTAGAACGATGACACTTGCTGGAAACATCATAAATAAAGAAAGGATAAAGCTCTTTAAAAAATCATTTTCTGAGCAACAAACAAGAGTTAATGATTAAATGTAGCTGCCAAGTATCACCCTGGTAGCACATGTATAATAAGTATCCAGCCTAAGGTAATTTATGGTGGGAGGCGCATTAGCCTCATGGTTAGTGCGCTCGACTCCGGAGCGAGCGGTCCGGGTTCCCTAGCCGGGGAGACTGTGTTGTGTTCTTGGGCAAGACGCTTTACTCTCACTTTGCCTCTCTCCACCCAGGTGTATAAATGGGTACCGGCGAATTTAATGCTGGGGGTAACCCTACGATGGATTAGCATCCCATCCAGGGAAGAGTAGAAATACTCCTAGTCGCTTCATGCTACAAAAACCGGTATGAGCTCCGGCCTGATGGGCCACATTTGGCCCGAATGCAGACTTTACCTAAGGTCATTTATCCCGTTCAAGAGTCAATGAAAGTGTATGGGAAAAAGAATAATAAACATACAAAGAAAAAAATGTGTCTTCCTCATATAACGTGAAATACACAGCAAACTACATTTATACAGGTTCCAGGTTCCTTGCTAGGGATAGTGGATACTTAAATAACAAAATTGGGAATGTTGAAGAATCCTGATTAACTTGTAACATCTAAGTACATCAATGGAAGCTACATGTACTATTCACCTCCGGCGGGTCTAATACGAAGGTCGCGGGTCACAGGTCACGGGTCACAGGTTACGGTTCACAGATTACGGGTCACAAGTCACGGGTCACGCGTCTTAGGTCACAGGTCTATTTTTACCTTTTTTGAGGTTTTACGATCCGGAAAAATCTACTTTACTTGCGAAATTATACGTACAAACATGTCTAGTATACATGCAAACTATACATACAAACATTACAAAAGCACAAACTCGTTACTGGATTAGTGTGTTTCACATCTCTATATGTTGTTTCACTTATCAATTGCATACAGTTTAAAGAAAAATGCCAAAATGTTTGGATTTCAATTCCCATAAATCGCAAAAATTAATATCTAGCAAGATGGCTGCTGCACAATGACACGTTTCCCGTCAATAGCTCCGATACCATTCGGAAATTCCACCTTGCTTCAAATTTGTTTGCTACTACGTCCCACTCGCTTTCTGTGTTTGGTTTCAACTTGCAGTGCAACAATGTTGCAGACAAGTTGAAAAAAATGTTGTCCGTATTACCGGAGCTTTAGATTATTTTTTCGGCTCCCACAAAAGATTAATCCTGAATCCACTGTTGTTGTTTATATTGAATTGGTTGTTATAGCTTTTTTCATTTTTGCATCTATGTATGTGGACTTGAAGAAATACTATGTTTAGAGTAATAGTTGTCAGTGAAGTTAGGTCACAAAGTTGTTTGAATTTCCAAAAAAGTCCCAACCTCATATCGGTTACTTACCGATGTAGTTCCATAGTCCCCGTTTCCTTTTCTGCTCTGTTTTGCTCTTGTTGCTAAAACATATTAAAATGTACCTTATTAACGTTGTTTTATATATGGGATTGACCGTTGAGGCTTAATTCGTTTTTTACATCTATGTATGTAGTGCGACTATTGTTGTGTTACGAAAAAAGGATATTCGATTACCTTTATTTGTTTTAATTTCCTTACTTCATTAAAGTAAAGAAATAAATATCAGCTGCACGTGACCCGTGACCCGTGACCTGTGACCCGTGACCTATGACCTGTGACCGTGACCTGTGACCTGTGACCTGCGTTTTAGACCCGCCGATCCACCTGATAATTTGAACTTGGATCTGGCAGTGACATTCGATGGCCTCCCTAGCAAAAATACATCTTTTAAGTGTTGGCTTCCTTTGCAGTGCAGTGATACATGAAAAGATACCTTCAGGGGTTGGGGGGAGGGCGTGGCTTACATTCAGACTAATAAAAAGGGAAATGCAACCATCTTGTCCTTTGGTGGACTCACTCACTGCAGTCAACTAGACCATAAGCAGCCATCCTTCTATGGACGTTCTATCCTTGCAGCCACCACAACCAGCAAAATGATAAATTTATTGTAATCAACATTAACACAAGCATAAGGGAAAGAGAGCTAACTATCTACTTTTATCATAACTGGAGAATGACATCATTATAAAGATCACAAGGAATACCTGGATTGTTGTGGCCAACTACTTGTAGCTACTGCTGAATCCCTGGCTCCCTAGATGTACATAGAATTTTAAAATCTTGCTACATAACATTCTTTCATTTTTCTTGTTAGCTTGATATATTTACTTTTATTTAAGTTTATGTTAGTTTTTATTTACAGTTGATGTGATGTCCTACGGGACTTTATCAACTTAATATATGTAGATGTAGATGAAGATAATTTAACAAGTGGAAATAAGACATATTTAGTGCCTGTTAAAATTGCTGCAAGTTTAAATGAACAGGTAATAAATATAGCACAATCAAGTTTGTTCTAAGATGATTCAGGGTTCTCAAGAGAACTTGTAACACTATTGCTAATAAGTACTACGGTTGAGTCTCAATCAGTAGATACATGTACCTCATCATTTGTCCTTCGACAATACGGCTGAAAATAGCTGAACAACAGCTGTTTCAAGTTCAATCAATCCCCCTACATTGCACCCGAGATGTAAAATTGCAGGTATATGCAGTGCGAAAGCAACAAGACTTCTTTAAAATTGTTATCCGTGATATCTAAAAATAGCTAATGGCAGCTCAATTTAGTGCACTGACACTGGAAGCCAACACTTGATGCTCTATGGTTGAGGTCAGTGTGAAAGCATACACAGACATTCAGTCAGCTGCTCAGTAAAATGAAGAAGTATTCAAAACATACCTCCTTTCACATCTGTTATTGTCTGGTGTTCCCGAAGAACTGCTCCAACGGCAAGGGAGCTGATGTTCTCTCATATTACCCATAAGTACCATATCATTACAGTTTGAACAGGGTACTTTGGAGCAACTATTCTCCTCTGGTTTCTCACCCTATATGTAGAAAGACGGCATAACTATTGATGTGCCTGTACCCTTGTAAAAAAGGTACCGGGATCTCGCCGAGATCCCGCCAAGATTCCCGGCGCTCACCGGGATCCAGCTGGGATCCCGCCGAGGTGGCCCGTTTTCCCGGCGGGATACTTCCCAGGAAAAATTCCCGCCGCGTATCTCGGCAAGAATCCCGCCGAGAAATCTCTACTCGCCGGGATCCCGCCAAGAAAAAAATCATCTCCAAGATCCCGGCGAGAATCCTGGTGGGAAGCAAAATCTTGATAGCATTCGAGAATTCGAGAGCTTAATTCTCTAAAAATAGAGTAGTGGTAGTCAGGAGCTAACATTGTAAGATAATGGTTTGACCCTGACTAGTTTTTTTGATGTTCATTGAAGACGTTTCTGCTGGTGCTTAAGCCTTCATCAGTTGGAAAAATAACGTTAGCACGCGTGAATCAAAAACAGCAAGTCAAGCGCGCTGAGGAAAAATTCCGCGTGAAGTTTCTTGAAACCGTATCGCGAGACTTATGTGCGTGCCAGAGACCTGCAAACTTCTGGGACGGCGATGTGGTCATTTCCAGATTGTGGATCCCTTATAGAAAACCAGGCTTCCAAGAAGAGGCGTTCATGGAAATTAGCCTCATGTCCAACAACTCTGGCACTTCCAAAATACATTTTGTGGTTGTTTTCGTGGAGTCATGTTCGAACGTAGCAACAGCCCTCTTGTGTTCTGTATTCCGGGTTCTCAGTGGTCGTTCAGTTTGACCGTAGTATACAAAACTGCAGTTGGTGCAACTGATTTTGTACACTATCGCAGATTGTGGCCGGTCAACCTTTTCCTGTGCTTTCGGTCGAGGAAACAAACTGTTCACAGTTCTCAATGGTTTGAAGGCGACCTTGATTTGTTGCTTCCTTAAGATTCGACTAATCCTTTCAGTAATGCCCTGCACATAGGGTAGTACCACGAAGCCATTGGATGGTTGATCGGCGGGGGGTTTTGACAGCGATCCTTCGCAGCTATTGATGAGGTATGTGGGATAATTATTGTCTCGCAGTACAGCCTTGACCCGTCTCCTTTCTTCGGGTTTCCCTTTCTGT
>JAEMPF020016466.1:10000-16723 GCA_022496165.2 Catalaphyllia jardinei
AAAATGAGATTTATTACCAAAGGAGATATATAATTTAATACAACCTGCCTCATGATTAGTTTCCCGGATGGAGTCACATCCGCGTATTTAGCATATTTAATAGAGGGGACTGGATATGAAGCCCGGCAAACACGAAAGGAGCAAATGAAGATGCCAAGGTTTATGTTGGAAGGTCAACGACCCTGCACACTATGCATGAAGTACACCCCCTAGGCTAGACGGTTTAATTGGCTAGTTCTTCAGTTTATAGTAAACAACTACTGTGTTTTATTCAAGCCAGTCAAGGCCAAAAAACAGAAAAATAACATACAACAAAGAACTTTGATGAGTTTGATAACAATTCCCTTCTATTAACTATACCATAAGTATTTGGTCATTAGGTTGCAGGCCTTGTTCGGGAAGCTTCGGTGAAGGGAAACTTTTTCTTTTCCTACCCACTTTACAACTCCCATATTTTGAGCACTATCCGTGGTACATTATATTATGTCTAGTGTCAGGTAAAGGGTGTTCTCCCTCCACTTTGAATCTATCTTAATATAAACCGTTTATTCATTAACTGAGTAGTCGAATTATGGCAAAAAATTTTGTCAGTTTAGTTCCCTTCCCAGCAAACCGAGCTTAGCCTTTGCAATGCACATTGGTAAACACAATCCCTGAAAACGGAGAAGGGGGCATAAATGCCATCTGTGGACATTTCTGATGGAGAGGGACAAGACATGATTGACATGGTTAAGTTGTATATCCATATAATTGGAGCAACGAACTGTTCGCCAAAGTTTCTCAGTAGGATCATCCATTCCGGCGATTTTTACCTTTCGAAACGCTTGCTAATAAATTTAATATTGAATCAGCGCCGATCTTTTGTCACCCTCTCCTCCAATATCATCATGTCCCAGGCCTAATGCTTGTAGTGCCACAATAAATAGAGCTCCCACAATTCCGGGATATGTTTCTAGACTGAGAAACAACATGGAAAGTATTCGAAAAGAGAGTTTTATTGTCCTATTTTTTATTTTTTATTGTTATTGTTTATGTTTTTGTACCGAGGTATTCTATATCGCGAATGCAACCTTTAACCATGCACTCTTTAATTTCCCTTTTATCATACAATTCACACTGATTGTGATGATTGGTTGGTAGGTACTTGCAAAACAACCAGTTAACAGACCTACCTGAGGGTATATTTCACAAGAATACCGAGCTTTGGCGGCTGTAAGTAGAACTCATCATCTAACTTGACATTAGTTTATCCATATTCCCAATTTGCCGATCAGAAGGCGTGTCTAACGTCCCGATATTCAGGGATGTCAAGTCACTGACTAGATATGCCTTCGATATCATGCTCATCTGGCCAAAGTTGGGTATCGTAAAGATCTAATGACAGTTGTTTTGAAGACAGTATCTAGCTCGTTTAATCACGAGCCATGGTTCGACCAAGTCAACTGGTATGCCGCTGCGCATAGTTTAAAAACATAAGTGGAAGAAAAATTTAGCATTGGAACCAGTCCACCTGTGTATACATAAATAGCTGAATTACTGAATGACCACAGAACAAGCAAGGGCGGGGAGTTATTTAATCAAAGTAATTGAAGCTAAACTCTTTTTCTTTTACATACACTGCTAGATAGAGGCGACAATTTAAACTTTACTTCCAAGCTGACTGTCGGCGGTGTTTTCTTCCGTTTAAGTTATTGGTCTTGCTAATACAAATGCCACTTTCGTCTTCGCAGCATTCTCCCATCGTGTTCCCAAGGTGTACTATATTTTTTTTAACCTGTCGCATTCAACCAATGAATCTTAACGCTTTTGTTCTCCTTAATTCTATAATATATGAAGAGAACAAATGTAAATTTTAACTTTGATGCTGAGTTACAGATCAATAAAGCCACCATGGTGCAGTCTCTTGATGGGAGTGTTCCCGATATCTGATCAGGGTTCTGAGCAGACGTTTTCATGTCTTTCATATGCGTCAAATAACTGTAAAGCATAACAAGCAGCATAAAGTAAAGGGAGACACAATTCGCTTAAAAGGACAGGGCAGTCTTAGTGGATCCGGGCGTATGCTCCCCGTAAAATTTTAAAATTGTAGGTTACCAAACATGAGAATTTATGCATTTTGGTAAGCAGCGTTAGGGTACATGAGTTGTTTTTGACCATAAAATTAGATGGAGCAAGTCTTGCTCTTTCCCCTTTTTGAATTCTTTTTCTGTTCTTGAAGTGTCTCATTCTCTAAGTCTTAATATATTACTATATGTGTACAAATTTTAATGGCCGGAACAGGTGGCTACATTTCATTTTACAGCGGGGTGGAAATCCGCTCTTCTACTGAGCCGGAACCCTGTGACTGATATCAGTTAACATTTTAACAGCAATCCATCCATAACTGCAAAGTTAATTTTTAGCTTGAGTGCCAAATAGCCTTTCACAAAGTCTTTAAGGGCATGTGACATTTAAGCATCCCCACTTTTAGGCTCTCAGTTATCGCTGATTCCCCCTTCTATCATCCTAAAAATCCAATGATTCCATCTTAAAATATTACCCCCTTAGGCAATAAGACAATGACCGGTCCCTTATTTAAGTGTCCCTACGAAGTAAAAAAATAATTCCTGCTTGTTTGGTAGGCTTTTTACGTACGAAAGAATGGCGTTTTTTTATTTTGAAATATCTCTTTTTAGCAATATTTACGTTTTTGTATTATGTGAAACACTGAATCGAGAACATCTCCAAAATATTGCAGGGGTGTTTTCCTAACATAGCAAGATAAATGTATATCACAATTGAAGAGAAACAGCTTGACAGCTTCTGTGTTGTTGCCATGCCTACACTCTAGCCGCCAGTACCTTTCTCGGAAAAACCAAATATTTCAGGTTGCAGCCCTTAAGGTTGGACAGAGGGTCTTGCTCGGAACACATATGGTACCCACTTTGCCTTAACTCTGTCCATTAGATTGTTGAGAGTGGATGACCCTTGTTTAAGACAACATATGAGAATTAGAGTTTTAAGAAAAATAGATCCAGCGACATAAGTGTTGCCACGGCGACGGCACAAAAAATGCCAGATGGAAGTAAACCCCTTCACTAAAGCCCAAATTGCTTATATTCACCCTAGCTTGGCTCCGGTTACCTTTACTTGGTGGTTGAGGCAACTATTACATTAATATTTAAAAAAAAGTCATGTTCTATAATTAAATTTCATCCATATTGAGATGAACACATGGAAATAAAAAAACCGCGCGTAAAATCCGTACGAAGTACACAAATATATCAATTAGAAAAGCCAACTGCTTTGAAAACACATTGTTCGATTAATCAGAGACACGAGCGAAAGTACTTCAGAGTTGAGGGCAAAAAACGCGGATCTCTGTAAAAAGACAAATGGGGGAGGAAGTGCCAAGGTTTGCTACCTAGGAAAGCAGGAAAACATAGGCACGATAGCAAAGACCGACAGAGAGGTAAGTCTGCCAAAATAAGAACTTTTTTCAAAGGAAGGTAGAGCTTAAGAAAGTTAAAAAAAAAAATACCTCCCGCGTAACTGAACGAATTGCAAAGCAAGGTTGTATTCACTGTCAGAACAAAAGCTGGACATGACTATGAGGCTACATCACTGCGAGAGATGATTGCCAGAAAATCAAATAAAAGTCCTGTACAACAAAGACCTTCCTGAAAAGTCAAGTCCGGAAGCGTTTCTCAACTCTCTTTGGCTAAACACCAGCCTCCATTTCAGTCTTCGAGGGATTCAGGAAATTTACAATATGTGCTGGGGTGATGTAATTCTGATTAAAACAGCGGATGATGTAGAGTTTATAGAGTACAGCGAACGGCAAAGGAAAACATGAACTGGCGTGAATGTCTCTGAAGTGAAGCACTCTGTAAAGAAATTGATTGCCATGGACGGATGTAAGAAAGACCCAGTTGTATTAGAAAAACCTATTTACGTAGAAAAGACCTGAGAGCATGAATGGAGCAGAAGGCCTCGTTTCATTTAGCAGTCAATCATGGAAAGAACATAAGCAATTTGCGCAAATAGGGTTCAGGTAGCAATATCGCGGTAAACAAACTTGGCTGGCTGATGAAGGATGCAGCTGAGAGGGCTGAACTAAAAAATCCAAAATTAAGAAAACAAGTGCACAGTGCTCAGAAAAAAAAATGAAACAATGTTACAAACTCTCAGCTACCAAGGAGTTCCCCCAACCCACATGGCACAACTATCCGGACACAAAAATCTTAAGAGCATCGAGAACTGGAGTTCGCTTTCGACAAAACAACAGCAATCAGTAATGTCAAACCGAGATGGTAGCAAGCGTATCTGGTGAAAAAGCTGTCAGCCTGCCCAATGCAGCAACTAGCAATCCCCTTAGTTCGGAATTAAGAACCCTGGCTCAGATTTAACAAAGCAGCAGCATCACAGACCAGCATGTAGTCGGTAGCGTTATTTAGTTATCCAAGGTAGACAGTTACAGTTGCAATTAAATCCATAAATTAGTCGCAAAAATAACACCACCAGAAAACCGGCTGTGGAAAATACTCCGCGTCTTGTATAACAGTACTGACAAAGATTAACGGAGAAACTATTCAATACAAACTATTTTCTAAGAACTACCGTATTTTGATTTTTTTTTTAAATGAGATAATTATCACATTGGTTATATTTAAACTGAGGTTGATCCATTTTCTTTTCATATTTCATAATTGTAGGAATTTGCAAATTCGCGATGACATTTATAAATTGATTTTTTAAAGTAGTATTTTTCTTCGACTCTCCTTTAAAAGCAAAGTTATTCCGTCGGCAAATTAGTGTATAAACAAAAGAAAAACAGAGACTGAATAATTGTAGTTGTATTGTTTCTTATGAGTAATGTAGCAGCTTGCTCTCGTAAGGTGTCACATGAATGGCTTGCTATACCCTTTAAGAGCAGAAATAGACCAGAAAAATACCCCTTACCCTAAAACAATAACAACTGCTACAATGATAAAACAAAAGCACTGAGCTTACGACAACTGCTACACTACTGTTCCTGTTTGCTACACTACTGCTTTCAACTTTTCAAATGTGTCGGCCATGAAAAAATCTCAGTATGTATGAAAAAGAAAGATCAGCCATCGAAAGTACTTGAAGCAATTTTAAAAGACGAACAGGACCGTTTTATAAGGTTAAAAACCACTCGGGGCAGCCGAGAGGTTTTTTGATAAAACGCGTATTGCAAGTTTTTTAATACATTCTTGGAAAAGAGTGCGTCAATAGACAATTTTGCTTTTGTGAACGTTGGAAATTGACATACGAGAAAAACATTAGGCAATAGATTGGTATGCAATAAAATTAAATTCCACACGTGTTCTGAACTCTTCTGCTTCTAACCAAAGAACACATATCGTTCTGTTCCAGAATTTTTCAATTCGGAAGAATAGAAATGCCGAGGAAGAGAGGAATTTAATGCGGAGTGCTGCCCTAAAGTCAATACGTGCAGCGAATTACATTGTTTCTTTGGGGGATGGCACAATGGTATAGGAAAGACAAAAAGCTAGCAGTCGAGCCTTACACTTGGGATCGGCTATTTACCAAGTTTGGTGTTGAGTTGAGTTTGAGTTGAGTTTGAGTTGAGTTTAAGTTGAGTTTGAATTAAGGTTGAGTTGAGTTGAGTTAAGATTGAGTTGAGATTGAGTTACCGTTTTTTCCCTGTTTTTTTTTGTTTTTTTTTAATTAAAAAAAAACATAAACAAAAAGGTTAAGATCAAAAAGGTTTAAAAGGAAAGGTAGCCTTTACAACAGACTGTTTTGTTTTCGCTTCACCTCCTGCTTGCTCGTGCTCGCGAGTCGCGCTTGGCTACCTGCAAAAAATTTGCTTTCAAAAAAATTAGAGGAAGCTGGTCTGGCCAGCCGAAATATTGTTTGTTTATAAACTAAAAATAGTTAACCTAACCCCTCTTGCCGAACATTATCGTCCACATAACCACCGTTTGACATACATGTATAGTAATCCCATTTGAACTTATCCACTCATCACGTGACTCAATCACAAAAGCCAGACTTGATTTAGCGGAACTCTCAGCTCGGAGTCCCATGGTTTAAACAGACGTGACGAACTGTAAATTTCGTTAGTTATTTTTATCTATATGTCTTTGTATTTTGTGTTAGAAATAAACTACCCGTTCTGCAGGCCAAAGAAAAGGAATAAAATGAAAAGTGAAATTAATAGACCTCTCAGACACAGGGTCTCTCCTGTAGAAACTGTTTAGATTGTTTTACGAGCCACTGTCTTCATATCAAAAGTTCCGGTCGTTCTTGAAATATATATAACTGGAAGTGGTCCTCAGCAATGGCTGTTTTTTCATTACCTTCATCAGTATTTTTTTATCGGGTTAGCCTGAATAACAAGACAGTGTTCACCCTCTGGCATAGACATAAAAACAAAGATAAAGTTGTACGCCCCGATGTCTGCACATTTACGCTACGTTGATAAGGGTGGTCGCACTTTCGCAACATAAGTAATACATGATCGACATTGTTTAGCTCTTGCTGCAAAACATACGGTAAAACTAACTTCAGCGACCTCGGCGCAAAGTAGGTGATATACCACGATTCAAGTTGTTATGATGAAAAAGTGGTCCTAAGCAATGGCTGATATTTAGTTGATCCCATTTCTGCATTAGTGTTTTCTTATCGCGTACAGGGATCTCCGGCTGGCATACAGAGATAGCATGTCTGGACATTTACGCTCCTTGTCTG
>JAEMPF020016467.1:0-17202 GCA_022496165.2 Catalaphyllia jardinei
TTATCCAGACCAAAACCCGGGACATCAGTCTGGAACAAAAACCTTGAATCATTATTGGGAAAAATATAAATTATTTTCTATTTATAATATATAATGAATCTATTTAAAACAAAAAAATGTGATATTTGTAAAGAGAAACGCAAAACATATTATATAAAATGTCAGTGCGGTGGTGAGTTTTGTTTGATGTATAAATGTATATTGAAACATATTCAGGATTGTGGAACTTATGAGATGACCATGAAAAGTAAAGGATTTTTTCCAATAAAACAAAAGTTGAGATTTGTAGTAAATATAAGCTAACTTTCAATTTAGTCTTTTAATTCTATCAATTTGTCTATTAATATCTTTGGATCTATGATTTTTAACTTACTTTTTGACTTACATTCTGACTTACATTCTGACTCACTTTCTGATTCATTTTCTTCTTCAATTGTTGGTGATTGTATATCTAGTCTTTTTATTAATTGTTCTTTTAACTCTTCCAATCTCCATTGAAAATCTCTAGCTATATGTTGAAACATTGAATGAAATTCTTCGCTGTATATTTTTTCAAATTCTATTTCAATTTTTGTTTCATCGAGATCAGTTTCATAATAACACTCAATCACATGCATGTAATCTTTTATTGCATGTTTATACATTTTGTCTATTATGTCATATATCCCAAAGAGAGTTTCTTTTTCTAATATTTCAATTTTGTGATTTGCTCTTAGTTCTATATAGTTTTCATAAATTAAATTCATTTATATATTTATAATATATTTTATTTTTATATATTGAATGACTTGCAACACTGTTATTCACGATGAATTTATTAATAATAATGAAATGATGTGTCCATTTTGTTGTAAACAATTAACAACAATTACTAAAGCAGTTGAGCAATGCTGTAGTGAACAGAATATGGAAACTGTAAATGGTATGAATGCTTGTATGAATTGTGGTTTAGTTCATGGTTATGATTTTGTAACAGAGAACTTCAACTTTTATGACAAAATGTATTTGATACAACAAAAATCAGTATATCATCGAGAATATCATATTAAGAATGTGTTAGATGATATCTATTTTAAGAATAATATCCAATTGACTCCTAAACAAAGGGATCAGATTCAGGAAGTATTTATTGAAATTGACAACGTTTTAAATAAAGTTAATGATAAGCGTAAACGAATGATTAGTATTAAGTTTATTATAAAGCAATTATTTAAAATGCTCGGGCTTCCTTACAAAGATATCCAAGTAACAAAGTCGAAGAGGACAATCAGATATTATAAACAATTTTGGAAAAAGGTTCAATCATTAATTGGTGATAGAATCACAATCATCAATGTTCTTCATTGTATTATGAAGACATGAATTGTAATTTCCACTTCTCATCATATCCCTTATTTCATTCAGAAGATGTTGATAGCTTTGGTAAGCGTAAGTACAATTTTGGATCTTGAGATCAAGGTTTTTATGCTTCATCCAACCCTGAATCAAAAGTGCTGCTGTACTGATTGCAATCAAACTGATGCCACCAGTTGCAATACTACTTGCTAAACCTCCAGATGCAAATATGATGGACAATGAGTTGCCTAATAATTTCCATTCCTTGAAACGTTTCAATGCCAGCTTGTAAGCAAAACACTTTTTATGATATGCTTGGTAGTAAGATTTTAATTCATTTACCTGTTCTTGTGTTAATTCATCTGAAATGTGATTCCAGTTGAATATGTTTTTTCGCGACTCTTTCATATATATTGTTTGGATAATTTAAGGATGTAAATATTGGATGTAAAATGTGCTGTATCCAGCTCCATCAAACATACCATCAGTACTTAATAAAAAATTTAAATCAAAGTGTTTTTTAGCGCTGTCAACATTGATTTGAAGGACTGTGTTTATTGTTATTGGTGTCCAATTTGATGGAGTGTTGAGATCGAGGTAGAATTTAGTAGTTCCCTTAGCAGCATCACTAATTTCGAAATAAGTGCCATTTTTATAAAAATCAGTGTAGGTTATATGATAAAAACCGCTTAACTTTATTTGAAGAGTGGATGACTTATTATTGGCAAATTAAGGGTAATGATTTATTGCTGGAAATTTGATGGTATTGTTGTTGTTATGCTTCAAATTTTTTGTGTAATAATAATATGTTGATATTGTTTTTAAAGCATCTAATTGTTTTTTATTGACAGCATCACTATCTGCAGTACCATCAGCTACTCCAGTTATCTTTTTAGATTTCATATCGATTGATGCTTCATATTTGATTTGATCATCATCATAATAATAAAGACGATCCCATAAGCCTATTGATACATCATTTTGAGTACCAGCAACGCCGTAAACAACAACATAAATGGCAGTCTGAGGATTAGTTTTACCTTTTAATCTTATATCAATATCTAAATCATCAAAAGTGGGAAAGATGATGTTTTTAGAAAAATGGATGATGCTTCTTGTACTTATTACATTTATTTTTGAATTTATTTTAATCACTGATAGAGTTCCACTTGATGCATTTATCTCATCAATTGTAATACCATCTTCAACATACATTTCATAAACCATTGTGTAAGAACCTTTTGGTAAATATACCAAATCAATTGATAGTCTGGTACTATAATAACCTATACTTGAATCATAATCAATTTTGAATTCGTAAGCTTTTTTATTCACTGAATGAAAATCTTTATTCTGAACTCCAATTTTGTGAATGTCATCATCATCTTCTTTAAACTCATCATTATCCATCACTCTTTTGAATACATTTTCTTTTTCAATTGACTCAATTGAATTCTCTTCTGATTCTTTAATTTTCTTATCAATAATACCATTTATGATTGTATTACTATCATTAACAGTACTGTTAACGAAATTAACAGAAGCTGCATAACTACTGTCTGATGGTTGTGGATCTTTCAAATTAATTATATTTTGATTTCCCATATCTAAATTTCCAGTCATTGCTTCACTTCCATCTGTTAATAAGTAATCTATCTCAGAAATGAAACGGACTAAATAGTCTCGTGTACTTTTTAAAAGTTCAAAATTAACAGCTTTATGTTTTATTTGTTCGTAATTTGGATTTTCTCCATCGTCTTCAACAATTGTTTTAACATTATCAATGAAATGTCCACCAACATTAAAATCTGCATTCATTGCTACTGTGCCATCAACATTAATAAATTTGTCTGTATTTGCAGCATGTGGTATTTTAGCAATTTGAGAATCGACATAAGCTTTACTGATCAGACTGTTATCATCAAAAAGTCCATCATAGTAAGGTTCACAGTTTGTTATTATATTCTGTTTGAGATCATAATATTCTTTACCGTCTTTGTCCACCATTTTGAGAAAATTTTCAATTAGATATCCTTTGTTAACAACACTTCTCAAATCTCTAGCTCTAACTTCCAAAGCATCATCAACCTTATGATCATCTAAATTTTCCACAGATAGAATGTGATTTTTATCCATATCTAAATCACCAGTCATTTTTCTACTACCATCTCTGGGAAGTAATGGTGTAGTATCTATATGGACTTTTGCTATTTCTCCATCAACATAAGATTTAGCGGCTTTATCAGCAATGGCAATATTCTGCTTTGCGTTTTCAATATCGACATATTTCTTATTAGCAGCATTATCGTATGCTACAGGATCACCTAAACCATCAATAAGATTACCATTGAGATTTAAATTCTCAAAATAGAGAATTATATGATTATCAACAACATCACGGACATTAAAAATAGTATGGTCGAAAGTTGTTGAGTATTTACCCTTCACCACTCTTGAATAAAACAGAAATTTAATGTTTTTATTGTATTGAGAACCATAATATCTGATTTGAAATCTTATCCCATCATCTACTCCAGCTCTTCCGTCAGTTGTGAATTGAATGATTGATTTGGTGTATTTACCAACAATTTTATCACTGTCAAATGTTTTCATGACGAAATGACTGTCAACATAGACATTGAAAATTATTGTATCATCAACAAGAAAACCACCAGCATCACCAATAACAAATATTTCAAAAACTGAGGTATAAGTACCACTCTCTAATTTACTACCTTTCATTTTTATACTAGACCATGCTTCTCCACCAAAACCAGTATCATCACCTTCTTTCTCAATTATATATGCATCATTATGCGCTTTATGATTTTGAAAAAAATGGTCTGGCGATGTATTTGGTGGTTGTTTTATAGTTAATTGACTCTTGTCACCAAAGTCTTTATAAAATCGAAAACTTGGTTGTAAATGATAACTATTTTGACTGACTTTAGTATGTTCTTTCAACACTTTTAAACTAACTGCATCATTATCACCAGTAGACTCACCAATATTAGTTAATCGCTTCCCTTCAATATCATAATTACCATCATCTGTTAAATTGAATCCAACACCAGGTAACCCAGGTAGTCCACGTTTACCAATAGCTGATGATGATGAAGGTAAAAGTCCGTTTGAATAACTCATTTATATTAATATATTATATTTTTTCATTGAAATTTTTAGTAGTGAATTTTCGTGGCTTATCAATATAAATAAAGGAATATGGTTCCTTAGTTGCTTTTTCATATGATTCTTTTGAAATACTGTTTTCACGGCAAATTAAACTCTTCTCATTAGCACTTGGAAACTCATAAATACAGAAATGTGAACAATTCAGTCTGATATCTTTTGGCGTCTTATAATAACTTTGACTCAGATAAATCACACTACAATTTTTATGCCTTCCTCGTATAAAATAGTCGATTAA
Source organism: Catalaphyllia jardinei (assembly GCA_022496165.2). Taxonomy (NCBI): domain Eukaryota; kingdom Metazoa; phylum Cnidaria; class Anthozoa; order Scleractinia; family Caryophylliidae; genus Catalaphyllia; species Catalaphyllia jardinei. Next base: position 4,763 of record JAEMPF020016467.1, read on the forward strand.
TGGTTTTTGGCTTTTATCACATACATAATCATCAAAAATGACTATTTTTTGTGAGTCAGAGTCAAGATTTTGAACTGGAATAATTTCATCATTACTTGCTTCAATAACATCATAACCAACCTCATCACTAATTGGTTGAAATACATCAATGAGATTCTGATACTTGGATTGTTCTAAATTTTTAGCATATAGATAAACTTTATCAAAATAAAGCAGATTGTAGATCATATGCATTAATGTGTTTGTTTTACCTGAACCACTTGGACCGCAAATCAGCATTCGAAAACATTGATGAGGCATGAAATCATATAGTTGTCTAAAGTTTGATACCACATCGTCTTCAACATCATAATTCGGTATTCTCATTATATTATATTGGTATATTAATTCAACATGGTGTTCAACATGGTGTTTAACATAGTGTTCAACATGGTGTTTAACATAGTGTTCAACATGGTGTTCAACGTTGTTTTTTGTATATGATTTATCATTTTTATGTAATGTAATAATATAACAAAAATGAGTTTGCTTAAATGGAAAGAACTTGCAAAAAGTAAAACTAAATTAGGGAATAAAATTAATTATGTCCATGATCTAATAACACAGCATAAAATCGGTCAGGAGACAAGCCAATCATCATTCGAAAAGGTATTCAAACCAGTGACAAGTAAATTAGATGATGTAATTGACAGTAATTTGAATTTAAGGATGCCTCAAAGGAGAAAAAGACCACCAAAGAAAGATGAGCCTGGTATTGACTATTTGCCTGAAGTTGATCCATATGAAGACATGGATGTAGAAGGTCTGATTAATTTTGGTGATTATGTACCACCACAGCAGGAGAAACAAATAGTACCAAAACCACCAACATATGAAAAATCGTTGGTGGATGTTTTGGAAGGGAAGAAGGAGATTCATGTCGATCCCCAATATTTTCCAGAGCAGTCAACCGAACTGGAGCTGCCACCTGGATATGATGATGATGAAGAAATTGATTATACAATAGATGATGATGATATTACGAAAGAAGCGTTGAATGATTTAAAACTAACAAACTACGAGAGTGTTGATAAGTTTCTCAATCAGTCGGACATAACACCCCGAAAAAGCGAACAATATCTTAATAAAATAATAAAGGATGCGAAATTTAGGAGGAATCAGCTTAGAGGTTATAAGTCAGGTATTACAAAAAGATACAAAAAGGGGGGAATATCGGAAGCTGATAGGCAGTTTAATAACAAACAGATAGATGATGCAGCAGCTGTATTGAATAAATACATTACTCATCATGAGAATAAACTGAAAACAATAAAAGGTTCTGGGATTAGAGTCCGAAGAAGAAAACAGAGAGGTGGAAATGTTATGTTTTTCAACAATCCCAAACAGCTTCTCAAGAAATTAGAATTGATCATTGGTGAAACCGTTGCGGGTAACACATCAATTAAGATGAGAAATACAGGAGTTAGTATATTGGACACATTATTGAGAATGTCAACAATCAATAGACAACAATTTAATAAATTGTATAATCAATATTTTAAAGTATAATAATGTAAATTTATTATATACATGGATCGTAAGATTGTTTTATCATCATACAAAGTCAAAGATCAAGGAAACAACACTCCTCAAAATTTTATAACTGAATTCAAAAGGCCCATAGTATTGGATAGAAATTCCCAATATGTAGTTGGTTTGAACCGAATCATTAACATGTCATTCACATGGTTTAATGTAAATTCATCATACACCAATCAGCTAATAAAGTACAGCTCTGATAACGGTTCAACATTTCACAACATCACTTTCCCAGAAGGAGTCTGGAACTATATTGATTTTGATACATACATCAAGGACATAACGAAGATTGAAAAAGTTGTACAAAATGGTCCCAATAATATTACTTATCCCATCAATCTCGAATTCGATAATACAACATTCAGGGTTACAGTCACATTAGCCAAGAATTATCAACTTGATTTAACTGCAAGCAATTTCAATGACTTGATTGGGTTTGATAAAGAAATATTGAAGAGTGAACAGAATATAGGACCAAAAGTGCCTAATCTCAGCCAGGATACAGACATTCTTAATATCCACTGCGACCTTATTAATGATTCATTTGTAGACGGTCAAGATTCAGACATCATTTATTCCTTTTCAACCAGTGTGCTTCGACCTAGTTACTCTTTTACAATTGAACCAAGAAGAGTTACATTTAATCCAATCAACAAGAATAGTATAAGTAGTATCAGGATACACATTACAGATGGAAAAAGGAGATTAATTAACCTGAATGGAGCTGATACATCTTTTTCATTAATTCTAAAAAGGATAGAATAATATAACATAATATTATAATGAAACCATTTGAATTCACTAGGGTTTATCATCCAAAACTCGGTATTTTTGTGGACAAACATGTAGGATCAGGGATTATCGTTGATAATATTTTCAAACCAATGAAGAGTGCCGCGTCATCTGTTGTAAAAAAGTTTGCCAAGAAATCAGGTGAGAAAGCATTAAAATCAGTAGGTGAAAGGGTAGGTAAAAAGACATCTGAGAAGTCGGGAGACTTGATAATGAAAAAGCTTAGGAATATGAGAATTGATGATGTAGGACAAAGAGCTAAAATAGTTCCACCACAGCGAGAAGAAAGTACAGATATGATTATTGATAGACTGATATCAGGATCAGGTTTGAAAAGAAGGAGGTAAAATTATGTAATATATTAATATAATGGCTTTCAGAACAAGTGAATATTTGCAAAGATATGAGTTGGTTCGATTTCAGTTGAATGATGTTATTAATGCCCCAGCTAATGGTCAACACCAACAAAAAAATGGGTATAAGTTCACAATCAATGACAGATCTGCGTTCTATGATTGGTACAATGCTTATTTTGAGGTGCAGTTTCAGTTACATGTATTGGCTGATGGTACAGGTGTTCCAAATGCAACCAGATCAACAGTTATTAATGGAGCTCATTCATTAATTAACCATTTGACAATAAAAAGTGCTGGTAAGATTGTATATGAAACTGATAATCTTCATAAAGTAACTTTTGTTAAGAACCTCTTGGAATATAGTGATGATTTCAGCAGATCGGTGGCTAAAGATAGTTTTTGGTATCTGGATATAGCAAATTTGGCTGATATGACTGCTGCTGGAAATACAGGATTTGAGGCTAGACGAAATTTAACAAAAAGAATTGGTGAAGGTGGTGACGGTGAAAATGCTGCCAAAGATGTTAATGTGATTATACCTCTCAATCGATACGGTTTCTTTGAAGAGTTAAATGATAAAATGTTGGTCCCAATGCAACTTCAGTTTGATATACAGTTACAGAATGACGATGAATTAATATATAAAGCAGCCGCGGCAGCTGCTAGTCGAGTGGTTGTTAATAGATTCTTACTTTGGGTTCCGAGACTAGTACCAAAGGACACTTTATACGATAAGTTTATTCAATCCTTTTTGTCAAAAGGTTCTTGGATGTATAAAAGAGAATTGTATTCAGCTTCCAATCCAACACAGAGCAGTGGATTCTTCCAGATATCACCAAGTATTGACAATGTTGTTTCCGTCTTTGTTTACCTCCAACGAAATAAAACAAACAATGAAGATACAAATCCTTACCACTTTGATACTTTCAAACTGAATGCGGCTGATAATAATAGCAGTCTCTCATCATGTAGATTGGAATATGGAAATGGAGTATTCTATCCAGAAACTGAATACGATACAGAATCAAAAGTAAGGATCTTCAATGATGTGATGTCATATGGAATGAGAAAGAATAATTACAATAGTGGTACCCAACTCAATATGTCTAATTACAACTCTCTCTATTCTATCGTATATTTTGATTTGTCTTATCAAACAGAAAAAGTAACTAGAGACCCGAAGCAATTGATATTCAGGTATAAACTGAGCGCAAATAGTGCTGCAAATTTCCGTGTCCACGCCATCGTCTTATATGATGAGACTATCATCATCGACAAGGTGGGAAATGAATTGGTTATAGTATAAAAGCAAAAATGAGACATCCTTAATTCAGATATGTTTTGTAATAGAAAATTATATAACATATATTATATACAAGAAATGACTCAACTTTTTGCAATAAATGTTAAACTATCAAAAAATCAGAAGAAGAATATTGGTGATGCTTATAGTAAAAGAGAAACAGTCGTCATAAGGCTAACTAATAACTCTCTTCATGGGAATGACACTCTACATGTCCCAGCTACAGTGAAGAAGAGATTGGAGAAGAATCGGAAATTGAAGAAAGGTATGGACATCAAACTTTCCAAGACTAATATCAGAAAGTAAGTTCGTGGTAGTTTGTTGACTTCAGCTCTAGCTCTTGCGCGTGCATTTGGACCAACCATTGCGAAGACTATGGGATTGGCAGCTTTAGCAGGGGCATCTAGTGCAGGAGCACAACAAATTGTTAAAAAGATATCCGGAAAAGGAGTACAAAAAGGTGGTTTCCTCATTCCACAAAATAAGATTGATAAGCTTATTGCAAACAAACACCTACTAACTGCAAAACAAAGCAGGAAATTCTATCTGCCCTTCAATCAGGTTCAGGTGTTCATATAAGACCAACAAAAAAACAATCAGGTGGTTTCCTTGGTACTTTACTTGCCAGTATTGGGATTACAATGGTTTTGAAAGCTTTGACTGGAAAAGGAGCCCCAAAAATTGGAGCACCACCAAAAGATGGAAGAGGAGCTCCGAGAATGGGTGCATATAGGTCGCCACCGTTTTTTGGTAATTGGGGTGACAACAAAGTTGGTATGGGAAAAAAAAGACAAACAAAAAAAAAAGGAAAGGGTCTACTATTAGGACCAAACAGCCCGTTCAATCAAATTCCACTTCTAGGAGCAATACTTTGAAACCTAAATTCCATAAAAACATACCATTAAGCAATCATGATCTACTAAAATGGTGCAGATATCTCAACATCCCAATCAATGATGTTTTATCAAGAGATGGTAATGTTCCACATAATCATAACCAAGCATTATTTATTTACAATCTTGAACCATCATATATGAGTGGAAGCCATTGGGTAGCTACTTATGTAAAAGATGGTGTGATAAATTATTTTGATAGTTTTGGTATGCCTCCTTTTCAAGAAATGGTAAATCATGTGAAAAGAAAGAATTTGACTTTGCTCCATCAAAATAATCAAATTCAAAATATAAAAACAACCACATGTGGATACTTTTGTTTATACTTTTTGAACGAAATGAATAAAGGAAATTCATATTATGATTTATTAAAAGTGTTCAATATACATGATATAATGGATAATGAGAGATTCATTGAATATTATTTCAAAAATATCTAAATTATATATATACATGGTAAAATCATATTGCGTAAAACAGAAGAAACAAACTGAATGCGTTCCAGGTAGTGAACGATATGTCAAAGCCAAAAATGGTAGAACAGTGATGAAATGTACTTGTGCTGAATGTGGGATAACAAAGACTAAATTTGTCAAGAACAAGGGAAACTGATTGAGCCCTCACAAGCTGGGGGCTTACTAGGAGAACAACTGCTCAAAAGTTCAATGAAAGGATTAGTAAATCTTGGAAGAATAGGTGCTTCACAAGCTCTCCAATCTAATTATGCAAAACGTAAAATAAAAGAAACAGCAAACAAATATCTCGATCAAGCTTTGGATAGTTTTACATCAGATTTATCTAAAAAAATATCACCAATAAAAAAAAAAGGACTACCAATACCATTTCCATTTGTTGATTTCAAAAAAGGTTGGAATGTATTAACAGCACCAGGATTATTCAAAGGACCTGAAGTAAGTAAAAAAGAAGCAAGAGAAATTGTAGCCGATTACAAAAGTCAGTACAAAGCTTATAAAAATAGAGGAGGCACAAGATCATATGGTTCATGGATAAAATGGAAAGGTTATGGTAGAGGATTAGACATCCATAATACTATTCTCAAGGTTGCACCAAAAAAAGGGTTTGTGATGCCTGGACATAAGTATACAGGCCCTGGTAACCCATTGGAACAACAGCTGAAGTATGATCCAAACACTGGTCAGATACTTGAGATATATCAACAACCAACAGGTAGAACAGATGCAGTCAGTATGCAGCATGATGTTGACTATTCAGTTTGCGGTAATGAACCAAAAGTGTAAGAATGAGGCTGATCGTAAGATGGTAAAAGCTCTCGATGCCATTCCATGGAAACAACAACAATGGGGCCATACTATTGCCAGAAATGCCATAGCAGCTAAGTCCAAATTAGGTATGGGTGTGAAGTCAAAAAACGGGAAAAGCCGTCGAGTGAAGAAAACTGGCAAGAAAAATTAGCAGATGAGTTACATACACCCATAAAACGGAATTTCACTCGGCGGCGTGTAATCACAAATCATATCGATGAAATATGGGCAAGTGATTTGGTTGAAATGCAGCAGTTCAGTAAATGGAACAAAGGTTACAGATATCTTCTTATGGTTATTGATGTATTCAGCAAATATGGTTGGATAGTTCCATTGAAAGATAAGAAAGGCGAATCTGTCACTGAAGCATTCAAAACAATATTCAAAGAAGGTAGAAAACCACAATATATTTGGGTTGACAAAGGAAAAGAGTTCTATAACAAACATGTGAAAGACCTATTAGAGAAAAATGGGATACAAATGTACTCAACTGAGAATGAAGAGAAGTCATCAGTAGTTGAAAGATGGAATAGAACAATTAAATCTAAAATGTGGAAGCAGTTCACAATTCAAGGTAATACAATGTATCTTGACATGTTGTCAAAACTATTAAATCAGTACAACAACACAAAACATTCAAGCATAAAAATGACACCAGTTGAAGCTTCAAAGAAAAAGAATGAGGGTACAGTTTACTTCAATTTATACGGTGATATGGAAACATCAAAACAGAAACCAAAATTTAAAATAGGTGATAAAGTCCGAATATCTAAGTACAAACGGAATGTATTCGATAAGGGTTATACACCAAACTGGACAGAAGAAGTGTTCATAGTTGATAATATCCAATACACTAATCCAATAACATATAAAATAAAAGATCTCAATGATGAATACATACAAGGGAGTTTTTATGAACCTGAATTATTAAAAGCCAAACAGGATGTATTCCGAATTGATAAAGTCATTCGCAGAGATTATAAGAAAAAACAAGCTCTGGTGAAGTGGAAGGGATACAGTGATGATTTCAACAGCTGGATTCCAATGAAGGATTTAGGAAATATATGAAAGTGTTTTAAACACAAGTTATGTAATATTATATTGATAAGACGATATAGTATGATTATCATATTATAACGAGAATTACAGTTATCAATACTGATTATTGCTATCAATCGGTAGCCAAAAATATCATTATTTTTGGGTATTGCACTTTTTTCTATGATAATACTTGGTGTAATTATTGATTACTTTATCACAGTTTGGACATCGGTATTCCTTGTTTCGCCATTCCATGAGGTGTTTCTTTTTTTCTTCATCTGAGAATATTCGCGGTCTTATATTTGCTGATTTTTTGTAATCAGCTGGTAAGTCTTCTTGTTTGATATATTCAAATGTATAAGAATGACCATCTTTCTTCGAAATACCTGATTTACAATTGTTCAGACCCTCACAAGCCATTTTGACGATACCAACATTTATTTGAAGATGCTGTTGGATGGCGTACATGCTGTTGAAATATGACACTTCGTTGGTGTTCTTATTTATTGCTTTCACACATTTTTTATTCTTATGATTTTGAGAAACAAAAGTATAATCCCGATCCTTTGCTGATTTTTTATTATTTTCTTGTGGTGTTATAAGTTGGAGATTAGATAATCGATTGTCTTCCTTATTATTATTACTGTGATTGATCACTTTCCCATCTGGAATTAAACCATTATGACATTCATATATGAATCGATGGACTTGATAAGTCTTGAACCCAGATTGGCTATGTTTTCTCACGAGGCAAATCATGTAACCATTATGATTCTTGTTTCCTTTGTTAGGTGTTTGTTTGATGATATTAATAATATTTCCATCACTGTCTGCAGCATATAAGTCATAAACTGGATGAATAAAAAAAGCGCACTTATTTATTTGAATTTTCATCATTATAATATAGTTTACATAACAAATCTTTATATTAAAATAAAAAAATTTTTTTTTGTTAAGACTTAAGGAAATAGCACGTATATAAAAATAAAAAAATTCTTTCTTGTTAAGACTTAAAGAAATAGCACGTATATAATAGTCAAAAAAAATTTTTTTTTGTTAAGGCTTAAAGAAATAGCACATTATAATATTGGTCAGATGACTAGAAAAAAAGAAACAAAAAATACTGAAGCACTTTTGTGCTCACCTGCCGGACTTCGGTCCTCCCCGCCTTCTGCACTTCGGTGCTCCCCCACAACCAAAATTATCCAAACTAATCATAGTATGGATAAACATAATATATTAAAACTAACCAAATCTCAATTGATTGATATGTTATTAAAATATATTAAACCACAAAACAAACCAACACCTTTACCAAGGAAAAATGTAAAACAGATGGTACAAGAATATGAAGAGAACATAATTCAACCACCATCACAATTTAGGGATAAGCCAGTACCATTACCAAGGAAAAATGTAAAACAGATGGTACAAAAATATGAAAACAATATTATTGATCCACCATCAGAATTTAGGGATAAGCCAGTACCATTACCAAGGAAAAATGTAAACAATATTATTGATCCACCATTAGAATTTAGGGATAAACCAGTCCCAAAACCGAGAACCAAAAAACCAGTACCATTACCAAGGACTAAGAAACCAGTTCCATTACCAAGGACTAAGAAACCAGTTCCATTACCAAGGACTACGAAACCAGTTCCATTACCAAAGACTAAAATTGAAGAAACTGCTAGAGCTCTGAAGGGTTACACAAAGTCCTTCGAAATTAGCATTAAAAATAATAAAGATCCTCTTGAGCAACTGCAAAATACTAGACTAGCTCTTAAATATCACATTAACAAAATTCTTGAATCAATGAAGGGGTTGAAATTCGTTGAAACTCTCAAAGTGACATTCAAAAAATTATCAAAAAATGAAACAGTATTTAAAACTGCATACTTCAATAGCAAACCTCAAACTATCATGAATAACACAGAAATACATGAAGCATTACAATTATCAAAACAACAAATCTTGAATATGGTAGCTCAATGGATTTCTGAAGGTTCTGGTTGGACCATTGAATCTGTTGACAATCATTATCTTAATATCGTACAATATAAGCCAATGAAAGGCTCATCATATATCGAACTACCCTCAGAACTCAGACATAATAAAAAAGGATTAATCAATATAAAAAATGAGGATAATGAATGTTTCCGATGGTGTCACATCAGATATTTAAATCCTCAAGATAAGAACCCACAGAGAATCAAAAAATCGGATAAAGAATATGTCAAAAATTTAGACTACTCTGGAATTGAATTTCCAGTAACTACAAAGCAGTATAATAAAATTGAAAAGCAAAATGAGATTAATGTTAATGTATTTGGATATGAAAACAAACAACCATATCCCATTTATGTGTCAAAAGAAAAATATGACAGACATATGAATTTATTATTGATAACTGAAAATGATAATAAACATTATGTTTTAATTGAAGACTTCAATAGGTTTATGAATAAACAAACAAAACACAAAGAAAGGAAGCACTTCTGTATGCATTGCCTTCAATGTTTCAGCTCTGAAATAGTCTTGAACAATCATAAAGATAATTGTATTCAAATTAATGGAGCACAAGCAGTAAAAATGCCTGACAAATCAAACAATATATTAAAATTTAATAACTTTCAAAAACAACAACCAGTTCCATTTGTTATATATGCTGACTTTGAAGCAATAACTGAAAAGATATCAAGTTGTCAATCAAATGATAACAAATCATATACTGAAGCATATCAAAAGCATACTGATTGTGGATTTGGTTATAAGGTTGTATGTTGTTATGATGATAAATATAGTCAACCATTAAAAGTATACCGCGGTGAAAAGGCTGTGTATACATTCATGGAATACCTTTTAGACGAAGTTAAATATTGTAAGAAAATAATGGAAAAAGAATTCAATAAACCATTGAATATGACAAAAGAAAATGAAGAAGAATTTCAAAAAGCTGATGAATGTTATATTTGTAATAAAAAATATACTGATAAAGATATTCGAGTTAGAGATCATTGTCATATTACTGGTAAGTATAGAGGCTCAACTCATCAAGAATGTAATTTACAACTCAGATTAAATCCAGAACAAATAAAAATACCAGTCATATTTCATAATTTGAGAGGTTATGATTCTCATTTTATAATGCAAGAGATTGGATCTATTGTTAAGAATTATGAATATGTTAATAAAAGTGGAAAGAAATATCAAATGAATATAAATGCAATTCCCAATAATATGGAAAAGTATATGGCTTTCATGTTAGGTAATCACTTGACTTTTATTGATAGTTTTCAATTCATGAGCTCTAGTCTTGAAAAGCTTGTCAGTAATCTACCAAAAAAATCATTGAAGTATACCTCGATGAGGTTTAAAGGTACTAAGCTTGATCTAATGTCTAAAAAAGGTGTTTATCCTTATGACTTCATGGACAGCTTTGATAAGTTTCAAGAAAAGCTACCAAAAAAAGAAGAATTCTACAGCGTATTGAATAATGAACATATTTCAGATGAAGACTACAAACATGGTCAAAAAGTTTGGAAAATATTTAATTGTAAAAATATGGGTGATTACCATAACTTATACTTACAGTCAGATATTCTTCTACTTGCTGATGTATTTGAAAACTTTAGGAAGACTTGTCTTGAATATTATAAGCTTGATCCATGTCATTATTTTACATCACCTGGATTGTCATGGGATGCTATGTTAAAGATGACTAATATTAAACTTGAATTGATGACTGACATTGATATGTTTCAGTTTATTGAAAAAGGTTTACGAGGTGGAATAAGTTACATTGCCAATCGATATGGAAAAGCAAATAATAAATACATGAAAGAATATGATGAGAAGGCGCCCTCAAAGTATATCATGTATCTTGATGCTAATAATCTATATGGTTGGGCAATGAGTCAGTATCTCCCAACTGGTGGATTCAAATGGATGACACAAAAACAAATTGATAAATTAGATCTTGATAAATATCAAGAAGACAATAAGAAAGGTTTGATTATGGAAGTAGATCTTGATTATCCAGAAAAGTTACATGATCTTCATAATGATTACCCATTAGCAGCAGAGAAAATTAGAGTAACTGAAGATATGTTATCAAAATATTCCAAGAAGATTGCTAATAAATATAATATATCAATCGGTTTAGTTAATAAATTAATTCCAACATTAAACAAAAAAGAAAAATACGTTCTTCATTATAGAAACTTGCAGTTATATCTCAAACTTGGGCTTAAATTAAAAAAAATTCATAGAATACTTGAGTTCGATCAATCTCCATGGTTAAAGCAATATATTGATTATAATACAGAAAAAAGAAAAAATGCCAAAAATGACTTTGAAAAAGATTTTTTCAAATTAATGAATAATAGTGTATTTGGAAAAACTATGGAAAATATCAGAAAGCGTGTTGATGTAAGATTAGTCACTGATGAAAAAAAGTTATTAAAATTAACTAGTAAGCCAACTTATATTAGTTGTAAGATATTCAATAAGAATCTGGTTGCTGTTCATAAAATAAAAGAAACCCTAACTTTAAACAGACCAGCATATGTAGGTATGTGTATCTTAGATCTTAGCAAAACATTAATGTATGATTTCCATTACAACTATATTAAAGAAAAATATGGAGATAATGCTAAACTATTGTTTACTGATACCGACAGCTTAACATATGAAATAAAAGCTGAAGATGTTTATAAAGATTTCTGGAATGAAAAATATAAATTTGATAATAGTGACTATCCAAAAGAGTCACCTTATTATGATAATAAAAATAAGAAAGTAATTGGAAAGTTTAAAGATGAAGCAGCTGGAATTCCAATTACTGAATTTGTTGGATTAAGATCAAAGATGTATAGTTACATCAAAGATAATCAAAAAGGTGGTAAGACTGCCAAAGGAATAAAGAAGAATGTAATCAAAAATAATATAACACATGACAATTACAAAAATACTTTATTCAATAATGATCAGATGTATCATAAAATGAAAACAATAAGAAGTGAGAACCATCAATTGGGAAGTTATGAGATAAATAAAGTATCACTCAGTTGTTTTGATGATAAGAGATATCTTCATGAAGATGGAAAGACAAGTTATGCTTATGGTCATAAAAAAATTTGATCTCAAGGTTTTTGTTCCAGACTGATGTCCCGGGTTTTGGTCTGGATAA
>JAEMPF020016468.1:0-17200 GCA_022496165.2 Catalaphyllia jardinei
GGGACTGTTTTCCAAAAGAAAATCATGTTCTACTATCAAACTTTTTTTCCTTTTCAGATATGTTCTTCGTTAGACTGTTCTTAGCAAATACCTGAAAGAAAAATCGGGGGTCACCGTGCTCGTTTAAGAGAAAAGGAGAATTTATTCCGTTATCGAGCTTAGGTTGAGGGAAATCGCTTACGTTTTGCACGTGCACGCGCTCATGTGCGCGCGCTGATGACGCAAAAACCGTGCGCAGGAGGGATGCGCAATGCAATACTAAGGAATTACCTTAATATAGGCCATTTCAAAATTTATAAGCAGTCCGTTTAAACAGCCTGTAATTTGATTTTTCTTTACTTGCGTAGTCACACTGTACGTGTACTACTGGAATGAGCTTTCAAAAAGTCAGTTCAAAAGTTATCAACTAAATTGCCTCACACATGCAATGCTAACTTTTATTTTAATGCAAGAGAGCAAAGTTAACCATGGAAAGGGCTATTTTATTTCAATTTTTTTGCTATTTCTCCTCTGTCTACGAATTTGTGCAAGATTTAAAAAAGTTGAAAATCCAGAAGAGCCACCATATTCTCTATTCTCATCTGGCATACGAGTTACGAAAAGCATATATCTTGACAACTTCAGCTCAATAGCGCCATTCGTTTGGTCTGAACAAGTGCATTTTAAATTTTAGAGTTATGACAAAGCGAGACATGAAGCTATGTTCGGGTTTGTCGAAAATTTTATTCTCATCTTGTGATTTTTAGCTCTTGGTGAATTCAAAGTAGTAGTATGGTGTGGTAAATGTGGGTTTTTGCAGTACAGTCAATCAGTGGCCTGGCTAACCAAGATTGTCGCAATATTTTCCGCCGCCATATTTGCGAATCTTTGCTGGCGTCATTGTTTTCCGTTTTTCCTTATTGACAAACTAATTTTCGTGGAGAAGGTATCACACTAGACACTAAACTACTACAAAATTTGAAGGAGCTTGTGAAGCTTAAAAATGTAATAAGGCAAGGCCACGACAACAAACCAGTGAAGAGTGCTGGATCTTGTGAAGACCTGGATCAGTAAAATTCTTTTGAGAGTAATTGATAAACAGTAAGCTGATCCTAACGGCAAGGAGTGGAGCAAGAAACAGAGTTAAGATATAAAATAAGGAGTATGTTATATTTGAAACTGAGCAATTGGTGAAAGTTTTGCCCTTTAGTTGTAATATTCCAGGAGAAATTTGCTTTCAAAAAATGCAAAATTTCTGGTTGGTAAAAGCACCGAGCTTTAAATTTTTAAACCCGCGTCAGGCACAAAAACCATTCAATATATCGGCCTCAAATGTTTTGGAACCTGTATGGCCTATGCTTCTGGGGCAGATATTGTAAACAAAGATCCATCTATTAGTGTACCATGGAGGTACAACAATATGGCAGCACTATACTGGGCTCTGTAAATTTGTGCAAAACTTTAGACAAATGACTCTTTGGGATACCGCACATACCTAAACCCTGAAGGTATTTTTTTATTTATCTTCTATAAGGTCACATTTGTATGTTTGGTTTTTGTTTTGTTATTTTTTTGCGTGACATTTTTCTGTTAAAACGTGGGTGGAAGTTAAAAGGAGGCTGAACAGTTTGATGGGGTATCGAAATCCGAGAATCAAAGAAAGACCAAAATCGCTTCCAAGTAACATGTACTTAATAGTTATTCGCCTAGTTTCCATTCTATTTCACACCTTAAAATATAGCTTATAGGAGCTCGTGAGTTGAATCTAGCTTCACAGTATATAAATTTATCGATTTCGTGAGATTGGCGCTCAAGATATAGGTCCGAAAGTATTAAAAAGAAGTGTCTCAACTCTTTTTTGCCGATCTTTTTACCCGTAATCTAGGAAAATGATTAAGTTGATATTTCTTGTTGATTTCGAATTAGGTTAAGACAGAGCAATGGCTTTTGTGTTTTAGTGGATGTTCATGAAATGGCCAGAGATCGTAAAGTGCTATGTAAAGGGTACAAAAACATTTTATGGCTTTTTGGAGAACTTTATTGATTGCTCTCGCTAGTTCATTTTAGAATAGTGTGTATTTGGTTTTGCCCTTCGTACCTATAGATATTTGCAATCAATTAAAGACCGTTCACAGCACGAAGAAATATGCACCTTACTGAAGATGAAGCCACGGAAAGAAATCAAATTGCCTAGTTGAAATGAATACATTGTATCTGTGCCTTAGATAGAACTGATAATTGTGGAAAATGATCCAGTAGATTTTGTTTAGATTTTCACATGGCTTTTCTTGTTGTGGAAATAGTAAACCAAAGATAGCTAATAAAAAAAGGGTGAAGTAGTGTCAAATGGTCATTTTTTTCATGGGACCCCTTACTTGAAGGGAATAAAATATTTTGACCAAATATTTTGACATAATCATTCACTCACCAAACCCAACATTTGTGCCAACATGTTTGAGCCAAATCGGTCATTTGAGCTGTATCTCCTCCTGCCTGGTTTTGTCATGGACACACTAAAGTTTCTTTCTAAAAACTCTTTGTCTCAAAAGCAAATTTTTTTTTAGCTCTAGTCAGTTAACTTGGGCTCAGAAGAAAGTTATTTTTTTAGAATTGATACACGACATTTCCCATGTAGCTAATAAATTAGAAGTACCTAGATTCTAGCTACGGATTTAAAAAACTTTTCAAACATGATTACTGGTTCATAAACTGAAGCATTCTACAAATGGATTATGTACAAAAAATACAGTAAAACTTAAGTACCACCAAATCGTTTGAGCTTCAGAAGTGTAGTAGCTCTCGTAAGCTTGTGATTCTACTTGTCGTCATTGTAACAGCTGTTATTGATTTTAGGCTAGAAAGGGGGGAGGGGGGTATTGCTTTTGTTGTTCGTTCTATTGCGCTCTCAAAGGGCTTCAAGTCATTCATGCGAGACCTTACGAGCTTCAGTCCACTCTGATCAGTATTCGGTTTCCTAAATTTGCAAGATATCAGTGAAAAGAGGTTTAACTGATTTTGTTTCAGCGCAAGAACCCCAGAGAATAATGGAAGGAATTTAATCGCACGAAATAAGTAATACGTGGTACTAAAGAAGGGGTTAATTTTAAGAAAACGTACATCCAAACACGTCTATGTGAAGACTCGCCATTAAAATTAAGAAATGTTCAGCGGTAAGGCAAAATTACCAGCGACATTCACTCATTTTGAAATTTATTACAATATTTGTTAAATTGAAAATCGGTTCTAATGTTACGCCTGAAAGCCCTAGGTTGTGATTATCTTCATAACTCCAAAGAAACGCAAATTATAGATTATACTCAATCAAATATAGCGACAACTGTACTGTGCTTCACTTATCTTTTGTTGCCAATTTCAAACTTGACAGGGCTCCATGGCTGATTGTGCTACTCTTTATGGTGATTGACGCCTGTCACTCCAGTGAACTTTCTTTGGATACTGAAAAGTGTGCTGCCTCTGTTTAACTTGTGTGAAAAAAAACAACAACAACAACAACAGGAAAGCCAAAGTTAAGGTTTTTCCCACATTAACTTAAGTAAAACTGACCTGATTGAGTATTAGTATCATTTGACAGACATTTATCCGCCTTGCACTTAATACGCCTCCCTCAAAATGTGAATAAAGCTTTCAAACCACTACCAACAAAGTGGTGCACTGCAGTGGGAACGGGCTGTACATTATTTATTTTTTGAAATACCTACATTACTGCTCTCTTCATGTCACAGCAAAGCCAAGGCTGTGGGAATTTTCTGTTTTTATCTGAGTTAGAAAGAGTGCACATGGTGGCGCTAGAAATTCCACACCAAGCAGATTACTGATCAAGCTCTGAGCAAACATTTTAACGGATAAGTGTACGACTAGTTACCCATAAGAAAAATATTTGCTATTCGTTATTTCAACTTCGCTTATATTCTTCGTCTTCGGTCTCACCGAAGAACACATGCACCTTGAAGCTTTCACAGCACTATGGAAAGTTATATTACAGCATTAAATGATCAAATTGAAAGACGAGAGATACAGCTAGTCGCATAAAGACATACGAAACTCGAGAAAATATGGACTTACCTTAATAAAGCACTTAGACTAAGATGTCTTCGCCTTTCTCTTCAATGCAACGGCGACCGACGTTAAAATGGGTGTGTCATTTTACACTTCTTTATATACCTGCATTAAAATTCGTTCCATACGTGAGAAATATTCTCTTAACAAAAGAAATGGATCACGCGTCAAGATTGTGTGTTTTAAATCGTGAAAAATGAGAAACTTGCGACAAAGCACACACCCGAAAAGAATTTTTATCCGAAAATGTTATTTTAACTTTGCAATAAATGCGCCAATTTCAATATATTTAAATTCTAATTTGGCTCCGACGCTTAGGAAATTAAAAAAAGAAATCAAGTATTCTTTTCTTATTCCCGATGCGGACTGCTTTGCTTTATGATAATGTTTTCATCAGGCACGCTGTGATTGGCTTGAACAGCGGCCTTGGCATAGCACGGGTTAATGCCGTGCTAGCTTTCAAATTTTTGCCTTGGAATTTTGACAAATTTGACCCAGATTAAACATCCCCTGTGACTCAAACAAAAGCAATGTAAACGAGCTATTTGTTAGTAGTAAATATTGCCCACGGAGACCATTGTTAACAACAGTAGTGTATAAACTGTACGAAGATAAGTATATTGGAAAAGCGCGCGTTTTCATGAAACACAATGCGGCCGGCTTCGTCTCCTTCCTCCTTTAGGTCCTAATTAAATTGTTAAAAAAACAAACTTAGGCCCGGTTCATACGTCGTATTTCTGCCGTGTCGAATGCAATTCAAACAAAAGATAATGAAGCAAATCATATCATTATCTATTGTCTCAATTGCATTTGACACGGCAGAAATGCGATGTATTAACCGGGCCTTGTGTTTGCGGAATATATAACGCGCGCTCTGATTGGCTAATTGTCAGTGAATTGTAGGACATTCTCCCATAATTCCCACAGGTCGATTACGGGCTGTTCCATTGTATATATACATTATATTTCTTGTGACTATCAAATGTGATAAAATAATTTTAGGCAAGAAAAGACCTATTTGTTAAATACTTTTAAAGTTGCTTCATGTATCTTGCTCCTCCTTAATGTCCAAATTCCATTGTATATATATTTCCATTCCGTTCCATTGTATATATATTTTATATTTCTTGTGACTATCAAATGTGATAAAAGCATTTTAAGCAAGAAAAGACCTATTTGTTAAATAGCTTTAAAGTTGCTTTATGTATCTTACTCCTCCTAAATGTCCAAATTCAGTCACTGATACAACAAGTCGGAAACGGGTCTTCAGCGTGATACGTACACTATCACCCAACATTGGTGAGGGTTACTCATGCGAGTTCCAGTTCACCTATGTATAAGAAAAATATCGATTGTTTTTGTTTGGTGTCAACACGTCGACTGTTGTAATAAATTTATTCTTTTTAATGTTCTGAGGAACGGCATTTCGAGCATTTCTTATAGAAGCGCAGAAAAGTATTTTGAATTATTTTGGGCGCGTTCAAAATTACGGTTAAGTTGAAGAAAACTTGGAAATAGTAGTTTGAAACCCTTTGAGTGAACAAAGCAATTTCAATATTCCTTTTGCTAACGATGAGTTAAAGTAACTGATCAACAGTAATGTCTTTAAAACACATCAGTCAAAGAAATAGTTTGACGCCGAATTGAACTGCTTTAAACGGGAACAAAAGATTTTGTGAAAATATTTGACATTAGTAACAATTTTAAATCGACCCATGTTCTGTACTTTGCTTTTTGCCTATTACTAATAATTCTCTGTGTTTTTTAGTTTGTCGTGTCAACTCATATGATAATAGCTTAACCACTTACCTTTTCAAGGAAGCCTTTTGGAACTGTAAAGCGAAAGGATAACTTAAACAGCATTCGAAAGCATATAGTAGACCTTTCCCTATTTTTCTTTCATATAATTTCCTGCAAACGAGAAATATAATTAAACCGTGCTGGGCTTTTCACATGCCACTGAAGTGTCATCAGTGCTTTGTCACGGTACAATGAGTCCACAGTCATGTTGAAAACAACCGATTTCTATATGCTGTTTAATTTAACTAGCTATAAAAGACCTAAATATACTTTTTACTGTACTTTGATATTGTATTCAAAACTCATTAATAATTCATGAGCCTAACAGCCAATCAAAACACTGAGAAAGCATCACATGTCTGAGCTTTAAATCCGATAAAACACTCCGTCAGTATTCTTTATATAAAGAATACTGATAAGGCATAGCTTGTTTTTCTTGTATGCTAATATCTTCCCCTCACAATTTGAACCTTTCTTCGGACTCCCAAGACACCAACTTTTTCAGGAATGTTTTTGAAGCCGTTCAAAAAACTCGCAGCACGTGTTTTATCGAGTGGGGCCGCGGCCCTAGCAGGCCCCCTCCGCGACCCTTGCACTATAATGCTATACACTCTTCTTTTATTAAAATATATTTCATAAGAATATTGAGGCTGCAACTCACCAAATTTGAAGAATATTTTAACAATAAGCCCGAGCGCTGAAATTTTGATTTTTTTAAAATTAAATACTATACAATTATATCTTTTTATCTAGACCCTATAAAATTCACCTTTCTTTAGCCGAAAAAATTAACCAAAAGAGCGACAAAACAGCATTAGCCATATGTTCGATGCTAATACCAAATCTGCAAGAAGTTATGTACGTGCGTCATGCCGGGGCGTCATCAGTGTCAAATATTAATACCTACAGGCTGGCCCAAAATTACTTTTATAACATTTAGACACCAAATAAATTACAAGACAAAAATATCATATTCTAAAATCAACTCCCAAGAATATTTTCGGCGAAAAATGGACCAAAAATAGGAATATTCCGCCTTGGTTGGAATATCTTTATGTAAAGAAAGGGTGTACTGCAGTCCACTGAGAAGCCTTGAGACTGCGAGTCTACTTCCGATCTCAAATCTAAATTAAACCCGACTTCAAAATAAGCCTCCATTACATAAAAGCTGAAACACCCAAAGGAGTATCTGAATTTTGAAGATGATTGAGCTGTGATTTGTTAACAGTGATGTAAATTTCTTTCCAACAGTGCTCTATTTTTTTTTTCCTCAGAACCTCAGTGCTAATTACGGGTGGTACAAGCATTTTCTCCAGAGAAGACATTGTAGGCACGCCTTGTGCGATTGCGACTCGGCCCTTGTGCGGTGTTTTATAAAAAGCAAGGGCACAATCAATGATTCTTAGCTGTAATTTACCTTCAGTACTGAAGTATTAAACACGGTTAAAAGTTGGAACATGTTTGTGTCTTAAACTTTGTTACCAAGCTTTCGCGTTGAAATCAAAGTGATTCATTCTTGACCCCAGAGTAATTCTATTTTGCTCCGCATGTCCGATGGTGCGACTAGTTCTTTAGAACTCGGCAAAATAGTCTCTGTTTTGTTAATTTTCTTTAAAAAAATTAAAGCGCTTCATTATCCACCTAGTCCCTTTTTGAAAAGAAGTGGCCCATCAGGTCGGCGCTTATCTCTGATTTCAGTTAACATGAAGCGACTAGAGTGGAAGACTAGAGTAGAAGTATTTCTATTTCCCCTATAAGGGATCCTAGTCCATCGCTGGGTTCCCATTTATACATCTGGGTGGAGAGAGAGACACTGTGAGAGTTAAGTGTCTTACCCAAGAAACAACACAATGTCCCTGATCAGGGATCGAATCGAGACCGCTCGATCAAGAGACGAGTGAGGCCACCGCGCCTCCCAAAATTTTCAAACATTTTTAGGATTAATTAAGTTTGTAAACATCAATTCACAATGTAGAGAAAAAAATTGGACTTTACATGTTAGTCCTTAAAGGAGTCCGTTTACTGAACGATTGTTCTCTTTGAACAACGGAATAAACTCATGCATAAAAAAACTGTGCATTTTGCGGAATTTTAATCGCTACAACTTTAAAACAAAAGTTTGGCCTACAGGTCTTTAAAAATCTTTTCTAAAATAAAAACATATATTCTATACGGTGTAACTCCAGCACTAATCATTCGTTTCGACTTTCTTTCTCAATACCGCTCCTGTCCAACCGTTTGTGTCCTCTGGGGTGTGCCAATCTCGTGTAGATGTCGGGCGAATTTCGCTAGTGAAGCCTGGTTTTCTTTCTTCTTCCATTCAAGTCCGTGATGATCACATTACTGATAATTCCAACACGACATACCATGGTTTTTACATTTCTTTTATTGTTGGTTTTGAGGTTTTGACAGTACAACGCATATCAAGGCCAGAAGGAGATAAGACATTAAACAGTTTAAAATCAGTTTTGGTGCAGTTTTACTTAGCAAGATATGATATAAGTGGCTTTAAAATGCGCGATTTATATCGGTTGCGGCATGCTTATTTGCATTTGCTCTGTGGATAGTCTTCATATGCAGGATTCAACTTGTTTCTTGCAAAGCATTTAGCTGCAACACTGTCACAGTTACAGATGGCCAGCTGGCACTTATCATTTGAGGAGGCTGCAAGAAAGAAGACAATTATTTTTCGAACCTCAGAGATTCAACAGTAGTGGTCTCGACTCTGTGCAAAGCCAAAAAATTGCCTGGTGTTGAAAGCTAGGATGGGAAACAATTTTTTAAAAAAACTAAACAATCAAAACATTTAACCTCTTCCTGTAAATGTCGTATGTTTACTCTGAGACCTTAAGCTTTCCATGTTTTCATTGAAAGCCCCGGGGGGGGGGGGGGACTCCCATATAAAAGGGACGGGGTGCTTATCGTTCCTTTTGGGGGCTTAAAAAGCGGGTTTGGAGCCTCCTACGGTGTTCAGCCTCGAAAAGGTCCACAGCAGACGTTTTTGTGGCACCTTTTGGGGTATCAAACCGAAACTAGTGACAGGAAATGTGTTATGTTGGATTTGGTAATTGTTAGATAGAGACAAAATTTCAGGCCACGCCCACTAAACAGGATCAAAATTTCCGACGAACACTGATGTCCCCCCGAGGGCAGGAAGGCCCCCATTTATTTACCTTGGAAGAGTGGCATTTAATTTTAAAGTATCGTCTTATGGAAGAGTGGCATTTAATTTTAAAGTATCGTCTTACTACCAGTCTAAAAATGGTGACCAGTTACAATATAAGGGGGGGGGGGGGACTGCTTGCTTCACGCTGTATATTACATGGCTATCTTCATTGTAATCAGATTTTATTACATGGTTGGTCTGGGGCATGCAAAGGACCTGCATCAGGTACAGTTGTCTCTCCATGGTAGTGCCGAGTGGAAGTTATGTCTGCATGGTCTTTCGGGTTATTGATTGCTTTGGAAAGAAAGGAACTAACTGCAGCAGAAATGGTATATTTACATCTTATAGTACTAGTATTCTTGTTCACCACAAAGTTGTTAAACAATAGTCACAACTTTCCTATTGGGTTTGTTTAATATGACCAATCAAAACCCGATCTGGTATGTGACAGAATTACCGCCCAAGTTTGCTTGCCAACAATGCCAATGAGTCTCTTAGATTGTGATTGAAATAAAATTGTTTAAAAAAAAGAATGAAAAATAATGGGTCCTCATAGAATGTCAGCTGTGCGACGCGCATTAATATCATGATAACGGGAATGAAATCATTTTTATGTTGAATTTCCAGAGTGCAAGCTAGCAAACTAAGATAAATCTTCAGTTGTATGTCATACCACATTCAGTGCATCTTTGAGTGTCGTATGATTTGATGTAGATATGCCAAAGACGTCTACACAGCTTGTTCCGATTGATTTGTTCGTAACATGCGTCATGCCTCTGGCAACATCTGCAATTCAAGGATGTGAACCTTCTTTTACCATGGAAACTATTTGTTTAACAATTATTCACCGAAGTGGAGGTGAATAGTGGTGGATAATTGCCGAGCCACCAAGCGGCGGGGTAAATATCCACCACTATAACCGACACTGAGGTGAATAATTGTTTTAGTATATACCACACAAGCTAAATAACTAGCGGACCAAAAATTGACTTTATTTCTGACAATATACCGACAAATGGCCGGACACAGCCATTTTGCTTTTCTTCGGCTGCTCGGGATGAATAGTACTTGGCTAATCACCTCCGAGCTAGCCAATCAGCGTTGGAGAAAAGTACTATTCACTTGTGTGGTATATACTAATTAACAATTATTCACCGAAGTGAAGGTGAATAGTATTTGGCTAATCACCTCAGAGCTAGCCAATCAGCGCGCGCGAAAAGTATGTGCTATGTGGAATTAATTTTAAATGTTAACGAGTAATTGGCGTTTAACTACGTCTAACGCTATAACGGCACCTAGACAATGTTCCTTTGGTCAATGATCGATCTTGACTCGACACTTTATTTCAAGGAGTTATGACTACTTCGGCTTCGGTTAAGCCGAGAGTTAAGAAAATCCGTTTAAATGTATGCATCCTAATTATGATATTTGTCAGTACCTGGGGCCGGCCACGATAACGAGCTCTCTACGTTGCGACGACACACGATTTTGTGACTAAGAAGAGGAAAACAAGCTTCTTTAATCAAATGTAAAAACTTAGGGTGGTAACCTGTCAAGGCCATCCACTGGTGTTCCTGTGCCTCCCAGCCCACAGTAACAACCATAAAAGTTGTAATTCAGCGGGTCGTTTTTGGTCGCGCAGTAAATCATCTCGTAAAACTGCCGCAGACTTCGCCGAAATCTTTGATCATCTGCAATATAGAAAGTTCGAGGAGAAACGTCGATTTGTATTTGAAAACGTCTTGTTATAGTACCGTGATACTAGCAGTTTCCATTGGAAAGTAAAGTGCTGCGAGTGAGGGTTATGTGGGACATGTTTCATGACATTTAGGAAGTATTGCAGAGGGATTAGTCAACATGAGCTACCGCATCACATCACGATTAATTCATGACAAAAAAAAATTTTTTTCACGCTGTTTTGACTTGTTCCTTGAAAATCGTCGGTTTTACGTTACAGCGGTTATGAATCACACACGACCTTCTGTGCAAAAAAAGTCTAGACAAAACCTAGGTTGTCGTGAACGTGAAATGAAAACGTTTGTCGGGTTCTTAGCTGCCTTTTTACAGACTTACATGACAAAAAAAAAATAAGACGTTTTAGTCTTGTTCAGTCCGTTGGTCCGAGACGAACACGTGCAGAAATAATTTGTTTGCGTGTAGATTTGCTTGCTCTCGGGGTCATTCATGCATGCGAATGAGATGATTGACGTCCACCATGTCTAGACTGTTTTTGCACTGAAGCTCTCGTCTCGTAAAGGGTTTCAAAGCGTTTCAAAGTTCCAGGATATGCTTCAAATATTTTGAGAAACAAGTCGGCTTTAGTCATAGGAATTTGTACAACCTTCACTTACTTTCAAACTCTTCGCCCGCGAAAACGTGGCTTTTTACGGGCCGCCACGAAGCTCTTCGGAACGTCTCACAGGATTGGTTGAGAAAATTTTTACAAACAATGGTAACAATGGACCCTAGCCCTAAAACAATAGAGCTTCGTGCCAACAAGATCCAATGAAATAAGAGGTTCTAGAGAGCTTCGTGACAACAGCTTTTTACACGAAACAGGATTTTCCCTTCCACATCGATACCACTTTGATGGTAGAAGTTCTTCAGAATCAAAATTTTTCAAATGAGCCTGGCATCTGGCACAGAGAACCCAGGCTGGTCACGTACTCGACCGAAATTAGTCTGCTGCGAAGCCTAATGCTTCGCAGCAATTAATGATAAAAAGATTGTTTTTTTTTCGTCATCAGCAGAAAGTGTGATCTTGTTTAATATTAAAGAACATTCACGGCCAATGTTATATATTCTGATTATATCGTTAGCGTTTTGGCTCTCATTGTTTCAGCAGGACGAATTTCTAAACTATGCTAAGCTCAGTGTCACTGGTTTAAGTTAAAAATCCACACAGCCATATCGGTGTATATCCAACCTGAGTTTACAGACTTTATGTTCATTACTAATCTCACCTTGTCCCCTGTTCAAGGACACAGTTCCTTCTTTTTTCTGTGAGCAACAAAATGAAATTAAAGAAACAAGAAGGATTTCTAATAGGTAATGCTGAATAGATGTTCTCTCGGATGGAAAAATCTAGCATAGTTTAAAACGTATTAAAAACGTTAAACAAATTTTAAAGGCAAACCATATGGATTCAGCATCACATACTGAATAAAAAAATTTAGTCAGTGCGACTCGTTTTGTAAAAGCATCATTGATGAGAAGTTCTCCATAGTTTATAGTTTGTAGTTATATTTTGCTATTAAAAGTGAAGAATGATCATCGCAGTAAATTTTCCAGTTTTTAAGCAACAGGGAAAAGCAGAATCTATAAATGAGTTGGCAAGGATATTTTGCTGGAAGATGATACATCACAACAAAGTGCAGCATTTTCTCATTGTTAGGCGTAAGCAAATAAGGTCTCTTCTCTAATATGTCGTACTGATGAGTACCTTAATAAATCAAACCTACCTTCAAGGAAGACGGAAGCGACACAACGCATAGAAAGGTGGAAGGGAGTAAAATAAAGAAAATTACTAATGACTTCATTTCAACGTTTACAACCGACAAGTAGAATGATAATACGGCCTGCCTAAACAGATCAAGGGGTGTGGAAGTCTGAAGTGACTCATTAAAATATACAAATATTTTATTTAGCAGCTGAGCAAAATGTTTTATCGTTGACCACCTAGTATCGTTTCGTAAGAGCCACTGATTTCTTGTCAGTTTAAGTGTTAACTACAATGATTGTTAGCTTTGATCCACTTGAATGAGGGAAATCTCCTGCTTTTTCACAGCTGCAGTATCACGAAGAAAAATTCACGTGTTTTCAAAACCTTAACAGCTAAGAATACAGCGAGAAAATCAGCAGCCGGTGTTAGACTCTTAATTTTTTTCAATATCGGTAATAGTATTGCATCACTCCCTGGTTGTGACTGTGTCATTTCATAACAGGGTTGTCTTGTTGTTCTCACGGAGTGTCTCGAGGGCTCAAGAACTTCAACATTAGAAGACAGGTTCAAGCGAAGTCCTAGCTCAAATCAAGTCTATCGTTAAGCTAAATTGGAATAAGACGCTTGAAACAGAGGGCTCTGACATATATGACGGAGTTTTTGTGTATGGGGCTAATTGACATGGGACATGCACAAATTAAACCTGATATGTTTTTGTATGAGTGAAGTTTATAATTTACAAATAGTAAAAGACTTTGGAAAAAATTGTTAATTGCATGAGTTTGCTTTGCTGTTCAGTTCCCAGAATTATTTGATGTTCTTTCGAGGAAACATAACTTATTATAAGCAATGTCAAATAAACTCTTTATAAAAAAAGATAAACACGAGACAGAATTAATTCGTGAAAGGTAAACAGCACATGAACGACGAAATGGATAGATGACTTTTTTTGAGTGTCCCTGTAAGATACTAATAACTGTTCACATGCCACTATATTTCAGCAGTAATCGTACATGCAACTCTTAAATGTAGCATCTTAGACGCCACAATACTATAAACACAGTAACCATCAATATAGCATAAATCAGATTGGAAGGTACGAGAAAAGATGATTTTGGACTGCAATGACAATGACAATGACAATGACAAGCACCGGTAATCGGACGGCTGAGATTGGACAGCTGAACTCCGCTGGCTCTCTTGTAAAAAAATCGAGGGTTACGAAACAATGAGACTTGATATTTCTTTTTTTCAGAGACTACATCTAACATAATCATTCATGTGTTTTTCTTTTCGTTTATGGTTGGCTGCTTTTCTCCTAGCACTGGGATGGTGAGTAGTTATAGTGCTCTTCGTTCCACTCATGTTGGGCAAAGCAAGTGGCCGCCGCTCCATCACAATCACAAATGGCCCGTTCACACGTGCCGGCTTGCTCAGCTGGGTGTTCGTCAAACAGAAACAAGAATTAGTTAGTGTATCCACATCATAACCAGGTGATCTGGTGACGTAATGAAGAGGCCTGGGCACAAAAAGTTTAATGCCGTATCCCACAATCGCTCGGGGCCTGAGGTGTTGTTTTTGAGTTTAACATGGCAATCGCGAGGGCAGATCTCGTCGGTTCTACTTCAACTTTTACTCTTTGCATTCAGTAACAGTGAATTTGGGAGACACGGGAAATGATCTGTTACGTTTTGGCAATGGGAAAACAACACCTAGGACCGCACGTGGTTGTGGGATACGGCATTAAAATGTTTTGGCCGGGCCTTTTTATTACGTGACCAGATCACCTGGAAGGGACAGGCCATTAGTTTTTGAGTGGGGTTGGGGGGGTGGGGGGACAATTGAAGAAAAAAATCCTCCACAGGAAACAATGCCAAAAAAATAAAAGTAGTGCAAGAGGAGCTAGGGGAAAACCGAGCCAGTAAGTATGTGCAAGGGGTACCTTTTTTCAATAAAAGGCATATAAAAGGGGTACCTTTCCTGACAAAATGGTATATGAAAGGGTAAGAGGTTGGACTTCGGAGCGGAGCCTCCCCGTATTAAACTTTGTTAAGCATTCCCCCCTCCCCGGGGGGTTTATTCCGTGCATGAGCTAACAAACACTTTACGCGTGGATTTTGATGATATTATATCTAGTTGATTGTACTCTACGGACCATCATCAAAAAAGAATAAAACCAAGAGATAAAGGATTCACGCATGGGCAGTCTATATCTAAATGGACTTCTCAAGTCGGTGAAATTTCGAGCGTAAGTTACGCTGTGCAAATGTATTAGAATCGGGTTTCATACTATTCCCAAAGTATTGTCTAAAAGCTGTTTTCGGCGTAAGGACGTGCCGATGGCAAAAATTGCCTACCACTCGTGGCTTCGTCTGGCTATGAAAGATGAGCTTTTAGGTCGTTTAGGCCTGCTTGTATCTAATTATGCTGAATGAATTGTTGAAAGAGTTAACGAGCCCACGGGAGAATGGGTTGTGTAATGATGTAACTTGCGCCCGAGCCTGAACCAAGTCTGTCACATTTGCACAACCTAACGTTTACGCGACGCGAGTATATTCTCTCTTGGACAACCCGTATATGGACTCAGCATTTATTTACTTATTTCCCATTTTTTGAGGGGGGGGGGGGGGTTCCGTAGTGGAGGTCCCGTAGTGGGGATCCGTAGGTGTAGTCCGTAGTAGGGTAGTCCACATAACGCTTTCGCATTGAGAATCCGTGGACCAGAGATCAGTGTTTTCGGGTTAAACACTCATATGTTGATTACCAGCATTAACCTATAGTCTACACCTCCCTCCAGTCCATCTATCCAGTACTCGTTAAAAGAACAACTAGTTTATGCAATTCCAACAAATACAAAATATCATGCAGATAACTGAGGCGGTTCCGTTTGTATTTATTCCCATTTTTTTCATTGACTGCTTTCAGCTGTTACATTTTAAGAGTTTCTGAACTAAAAAGTTTAGGTATATTATTGGCCATGTAAAATTATGAGCTGCAACTATCTGAATTTCTGATAATAAATGATTTCTGTAGTAGTTTGCTTGCCAAAATCACTAAAGTATGATCTTTGAACGTCATCTTGATAGGGGAACACAGCATTCAAATCTTATTTCAACTCACAGTTGCACTAACATATACAACTACAAAACTAGTTTCATTTATGACCTCTCAATTTGGTCCGCATGACAGATTTAAATCCAACGTGACCTCATGTAAGCGTGCATGAAATATAAACCTTGATACCACACGCTTAACTTATGTTTATTTCTACTTATTTTATTTATTGTTTACCGGTTAATTTTTCTTATTATTTATTCTATTCGGTTATATTATTGTCAGTTGTTATTGTTCTGTCTCAAGTTATATTTTTCGTGGACGGTTACAGGAGGTCATCTCAAATTCAAATCTTTACTGGCTGGCAACCAACTAAAGAGGTCACAGACACTGAAACACGTCTCGAAGTCGCACAAACTGTGTAACTATGTATCGAAGGAAAATTCAAATGAAGCTTTTCCCATATAAAGATGCTGTTCAGTAATCATACTTTCTTGTTTTAACAAGTAAAACATTGCGAAGGAGGCTATTGTACTGATTGTACGTGGTTTAGAGTGGTTTTCAATTAAATGTCGAAAGTAATTAGGCAATTACTTTGGTCTTGGTTTTGGTTTTGCTACGGTTTGACATTGGCTGAGCAGTCTAATTGGCAAGAGATTGGTTTGATTGCTTTTGGTTTTACGACACTCAATTGAAAACCACTCTACATGCTCCCACAAATGCTTGTTTTAAGTACGTGGCAAAAGCGTCCATAGGGAGATAAAGCCATATTTTCTATGTTTTCTTTCTTATTAATTACTAGAGCAAGGCTTGAAAAAATTGCTGTCCAGTTGTCTGGGACAAGTAGATTTTGCTATTGGGCAAGTCACTTTCATTCTCACTTGCCCAATGGACAAGTCTCCCTCCAACTAAGTAACAAAGTAAGTAAACCAAGTCTTTCTTAGGGCAAGCAGCATTTGAGAGCTGATTGTTCGAAGGGCAAGCTTGAATTTAAGTTTTTTTTCGAGCCTTGTAGAGGAGTATATATACACATATTTTAACTGACTTCCTATCCTTCACCATGTTCAGTAAGTAACGTGTTAAAACTGTTAATTCTCCTTCGCTGTCCTTCATTTCTCTTGGCATCAGAGTTCTGAGAAATTGTTGGTACATCAAGACAATATGTTTCAGTTAATGATTGCCGTTATTCTCATCACTGCTTGGATTGATAAGAGACTGGCGCTGTAAGAAGAAACCAGTAGTTTATCACTTGGCCATCTCAGTCACATTTGTCCAGCTGTATAACTGTTACATAGTCAACAACCATTTTTTGCAACAAAGTACTTGTTTTTTTGAATAACTGATCTCCATGGCTTTCTATTTGTAACAGTTTGGAAGTGACTACATTTACTGCATTTAGTGTTGGTGAGTTAGGAATTAAGTCTGTCAGTAGAGGCTTGGCTGTCTTCTCAGGATTGCGTTGGACTGGGAGCCATGCCAGTGGAATAGAACCTACAAAGAGGAAAAAATTTATTCTTTAAAATCTGAAATTATGGAAAATGACTGATTTCTATGCCAAATTGAAGACATCTTATCGGAGACTTTTTCCGAAATTTGCATTGACCCTTAGATTAGATCACAAACAATCTGTTCTCCAATGTGCTAAGCTCAGAGACACAACAAAGAATTTGTTTTCCAGCAAA
>JAEMPF020016469.1:5636-17187 GCA_022496165.2 Catalaphyllia jardinei
AGTCAGTTATCATTTAGCCAAAACAACAGGAAGTGTCAAAAATTGTTTGGAAAATTTTCTCATACCTGTTTATAAGATAGTGAAATACAGTCAGAAATGCTTCTTGTCAGTACTTTCCCAGATTGGACATTTGCCCACTTGTTTTTGAGTGGAGAACTGCACGGGTTTTGTTGCCTGAAATATGTTAACTGAGGCAGGAGTGACAGGGCGACTGCTATCAGAAAATCCCAGATTTCCAATTTTATCAGTATGTTTGCAAAACGACATATTTTAATTTAGAAAGCAGAAACGAAATTAGGTGCCTTGGTGAAATTATGTTGAGGTCACAGTCTGTATTTGAGGCTGGGCTAAAATTAGAACATTACAGTGGCAGTATAGTTTAAGCCTCAGTTGCTGCAAACTGAGGCCGCTTAATCAGAGCATTCCAAGAAGTAATTTTTTCATGTGCTTTTCAAAAAATGCAGCCACTAAGGCTCATGGCATTCCGGATTTCCGGGGTCTCAAAACCGGCATTTGTAGAAAACCCTTACTTGATAATTACCCACCTACAATAAATAAGGGCCGGGCACCCCTCACTGCAGATATTTTTTCAGTTTTAGTTAGGTACATGTGCTACAGATTGACCACTCCAGTGTTGACTTTACCTAACTCCTTGCTGATGTTTCAATTATGAAACAGTTTGCATATTGATAAGCCAGTCACTCTTAAATTACAAGCAGCCAGCTCTTGATACCCTTCAAGAATTATAAATTCACATTTATGTCTTTGATAGATCCTGCAGAATTAACTCAAACAGAAATAGAGATTTAAATCAAAATTTGTGTATTTCTGTGCATAAAGTTGTCCTGGATATGATTACCTTCAAAATATATTCCCATTTGTCGGCAATTGTCTGTACAGCTGATCATTACATAACGTCTGGTGGCATGCTGAAGGTTCATTGGTCTAGATCTTTTTCATGTGTCAATCAATATTGTACGCATGATTTGTGTTTAGGATGAACCTTTCTTGAATGTTTCTGTTCCTGAAAGTCTGTGATATTTCTTTCCTAAAAAGGGTTTAGCTTTCTGACCTAAAACTGTACTATTACCATACCTTTTCACTTTTTGGTAAATATCCACCTCTACTTCCTCAGTCTTCAGTGACTCTAGTATCTTTGTGCTTTATCTTTTGTAAAGTATTATACAGTGTTGCAAGTTTTCGTAGTCTTAAATATTTCTTCTGATTCCTGCCACCTTGAGGAATCCAGCAAGTTTGTGCCCTGTTTTTCCCCCTCCCCTATCAACAGCTGGCCAGTACCATAATCAGTGAATTAATGGCAGAAGAGAAATTCTGGTTGCCCAATTGTCAACTATGAAATGCAAACACTTTGTCATCAATGAGTGGCCAGCATGGAGTACATCTAGTTCATCGAGTTTAAGTCTTTTTTATTTTGTTTCACACAGGGAAAGACATTTTCATTTCTGATGATATTGAAGAAATCCTGGCCTTTGTTGATGAGCAAACACAAGGCTTTGTTATACAAAAGTACATTGAGAACCCTCTACTGCTGGATAAAAAGAGAAAATTTGACATAAGGCAAGTGAAGTTTTAACAGCCTTTAATTTTAAAATAGGAAATCTTTTAAATTCAGTTTTGTTTTAAAGCAAAATACTGCTGAACTGGCCACCATTTTAAATTGTGAGATGCAACCATTTTAAAGTGCCACTATGATCAAATTTTTACCTCTTGATTTTGTAGGTGGATCGCGAAGAATAATATGAAAGAATGAAAACGCTGTTTACTGTTTGCAAATACCTGCACTGGTTCTGGACATATTTAAGTTTGAAAAATGTGCAAAATATTCAAATGAGATGACTGATGACGTCATATACTCAACCCAAAATAACATCATGTAATATAAATAGAGCTATCTTGGCCAATTTGCAGTGCAGACTATTGAAACTTGGTAAGGCTAATAGTTCTACAGAAAACACACCTACAGCTATAAAACATTTTGTTCCCATGGCAACTCACTCTTTTCCAGTCCCCACCCACTTGATTTCAATATGTAAGTGATTTTCAGCCCGAAAAAACGTTAACAAGGCCACAAACTCAAGCTAACATATTTATATGCCTGTTGGATCATGTGTATGAGGCAACATTTGCAAATATGAAAATGAGACGCCAAAGGTGGCCAGAAATTCCTTTAATATTGGGGAGGTCTGGAACCCAGTATGTTGCCATGGTAACAAAACTGTTAAGTTTACAATGTAAGTTGTGGAGCACATTTTGTAGAATCTTTCTGCAAAAAATCAAATATTTCTGATACAAATTGGCTGAGGTATCCTTTTTCGTCATATTTGATCAAAATTTGGTCGAGTGTATGACGTCATCACTTGGCTAATTTGCATATTTTAAAAAACCTGAATATCTCTGGAACAAAAGAGATATTTGTAAAAAGTAAACAGCACTTTTCTTCTAATGCAGGCTACTTGTTTATGCTTTAAAATGGCTTCAATACCATTAGAAAAGATGCAATTTTCGTCATAGTTTTAAACATACATAGTTATACGCACAACTTATAGTGGAGCTCCAGCGGCCTGAAGGGCTGCCATGCGGAGCTCCATAATTATAGAAACAGAACCACATGTATGCATAGAAATAGGAACCCATGCAACTTTTTTTTGGTTAACATGGCTAGCGGCATGGATTATGGGCATGTGCGCCCAACGACGATGATGACGACGAACCACGATGTTGCACAATATGGCGGCCATCCAGCTAATACCAAGTCATGCAGTCTTGGATTACAGGATATGTCTTTGTTATTAGACATGCATATTATGTTGAATTAACAGCTGTCATATTAAGAAATCCGCTGACCAGTATCACGTCACCATATAGCAGGCTCAGGTTTAAAGCTCATCAATGTCTTGTGTTTTTTTGAAGTTGACTGCTGACCAAGTGCTGGTTTTTGTTTGGATCGTGGGCTCATATCAGGTTACCTTATTATAGGAATATAACGAAGCATGGTAATAACGTGAACAAAATTTACACGTCTTAAAATTAACGCAAATTTTCCAAAAGTTATGTTTACATACATTTAGTTAACGCGAATTTCCGTGCAGTATGTTGCATAATTAAGGCGTGCACGTGAATTTAATATTTTCCGCACTCGTTTCGAATTGAGCCGATATATGTGGCACGCACTGCAGGGAGAAGCTGTCATAAAAGGAGAGGTCACAGCGATAAAATATAAGCCATCTCCACTTGTTCAAGGTGGAGTAGAAATACCTATTGCGGTAACTGTGAAATGTGAGAAGACGATCGCTACACTGATGAATCTAAGGACATTTTGAACTTAATGTTAAATGATGATGCATCAACCGACTCTGACGGAGACGTAGAGGAATTGAAACTTTGCTTATAATAAAGGTGTCTTTAAATAACGATGCTTTCAATTACCGTCATTTTAATTAACAATGAGGTAAATTAAGATACATAAAATTAACGCGAATTTTTGAAATTCGCGTTAATTACATGCATTGTTAATTTCCTATAATAAGGTAACTTGTTGAAAACAGGGCACGATTGTTTGAAAGCCGGTTAATGCTAACCCAGGTTTAAAAGTTAACCAAATTATAACTTTTTCTCCTATACAATTTTTTTTTGCTGCTTTGTTTTGTGTATACGTTGATCATTAAAATTCAAAACAGGAGGCCAAACAATATACAAAAAACCTCACCGCAAAGTTACAAAACTCAAATCAAAATTCTACCAGCCTTTTCCTGGGTTAGCTTAATCATGCTCTGATCAACCTGGCCCAGGAGCTACACTTTTAGGCTGCATGACCTAAATCTATATATTAGCAGAATCTTTGCTTACAATAATTATTTGCCCCATCAGCATAAGTGATTCAGTTTCTGATGGAGTTACAAAAACATTAGTTCTGAATATTGAAAGGGCACAGCATGATTAACCATCCCAAAAAATTTGAGTGCCATGTATTAAATACTTTTTGTATGAAGCAGGTTTTGAAACTCAAAATTTTGCAAAGAATGTATGAGCTCATCAGTGCTTTTGCCACCCAGAAATTTTGCAGTTTTTGGAAGCCAATTTCTCCCCTAATACCACACCCAAAGATGACTAGATATAGCAACTATGAAACTCCTTTGGTGTCAATGATGTACAACTCTGTGACTTTCTGTAACAGGTAAGTAACACCCTTGTATTCTACATGACAGTCTTTTTTTGCAGTACTGTATGGCACTATTGTGTACTGCAATGTATGGTGTGTTACTGCCCAGCAAGGTGTGATACAGCACAGCATGTCATGGTACATGTACAAGATTACACAGTACACATAGTAGTCTTTAAGTAATAAATGGAGCATTACCAGTAAGTTGTTTGTTTTTGTTTCTTTTTTGTTAGGTGTTGGGTGCTGCTGGATCATAAATACACTATTCATATTTTCTCAGAGGGAGTGCTGAGGACATCATCTGAACCATATGATGCTAATGACCTGAGGAATATTACTAGTCATCTCACAAACCATTGTATACAGGTAAATGATATTATTAAGTATTAATTCTCTCTTCAATATTTGGTCAAACTAGATCTATAATACCACTCAATTTTGTAAAGGTTTGGTGTGAAAAAGGAGTAAGACATAAAAAGTTTAATATATAATTGTTGTTACCTTGTGTTAACAAAATGCTTTCTTTGCTGAGTTTTCTGACTGCATGGAGTCCATCATATTGGCCCCTAAATAGCCAGTCACCATGGAAAATTTTAATCTCCATTTGGACATGGCTGGAGATACAAGTCAGCAACATGTAAAGGGGGGCTACTCACATCTATGGACACACACTGATTGTAACATGCCAATCACAATCTGTGATCTCTATGCCGCAGGTAGACTGCTTATTTTTAGACCGCCTTGCTTTTCCCTGAAGTCTTGAAATGCCTAAGCTGGCCACTTCTGTTAAGGAACATAACTACAGAAATCTTAAAGCTGTTAACATTGATAAACTAAGAAAAGATCTTAGGGACTCTGATTTGTGTACTAACCCCCCTAGCTCCCTTGACATAATGATTGGCTGTTACAACTCTACTCTTCAGACATTCTGAACTGTCACTCCCCTCTCAAAACCAGGAATGTAACTGTAAGGCGATGCCATGGTTTAATGAGGATATAAGAGAAGCCAAGAGGGCTAGGCGCAGGGCTGAGAAGCACTGGAGAAAGACAAAGTCTTCATCAGGCTTTGAATGCTATAAGCCATGGAGGAAACATGTTACCTATTTATTGAACAATGCCCACATGGCGTTCTATAAAGATTATGTAGAGGGCAAGAGTGATGATCAGAGTAAACTTTTCAGGGCTGTGAAGAAATTGCTGAAGCAAGATTCTGGAGTCCAGTTCCCACCACATGCTTAATGAATATCTACCGGCTAACAGTATGGGAAATTTCTTTGTCAAGAGGGTGTCTGATATTTGGTTGGATCTTGATGTTATAGGACTTTGATCAACCTGTGAGAGAATCATTCAGCAAATTTAGGTTTTGAATGCACGATGATTATGTCACAGAGCTGGTGAAGAAATGTGCTAAGAAGTACTGTGCTTTCCAGTGCCAATTCCACTAGTAGTAGAGTTTATTGATGTGCTTTTGCCTGTAATCAAACAGATGCTAAATCAGTCTCCAGAGACTGCATCAGACGGCATCTTTTCATAATTCATGGAAGGAGGCCACAGTAAATTTCTCTGCTTAAGAACAATAGGCAACACCTTAGTACTGAGACTGCTCATGAAAAATGAGTCTTATGGATATGAACAAGGGCCATGTACCTTTGCTGGTTCTTGTAGATTTAAGCATGGCCTTCAATGCCATTGATCATTGTATTTTGATTCCAAATCTTCAGTCAAGGATTGGCATCTCGGGTAAAGTCTTGTAATGGTTCCCAGTATGCTTAAGGAAGAGATCTGAAGTCAATGCATCTCAGTTAATGGGACCCTCTCTGACCGTTTTTCCTTGATAACCGTCTCTCTGACCGTCTTTCCTTGATAAATTGACCTCGCTCCCAATGTGTGGCTTCATAGCTCAGTTGGTAGAGCATCGCACCGGTAACCCGGAGGTCACGGGTTCGAATCCTGTTGAAGCCCTGATTTTTTTTCAGGGCTTCTTCTTTCCAATTGCTTAAATTGGAAAATTTACTGTGATGATCACTCTTCACTTTCAGTATGGTGTTCCTCAGGGATCCTGTCTTGGTCCTGTATTGTTTATCATTTATGTATCTAAGCTTTTTGAGGTTGTTTTAAACACACATCTACCTAGCATTCATTGTTACGTGGATGACTCTCAGCTTTATCTTTCATTTGAACCTGATTCACAAGCAAGTCGGAATGAAGCAGTTATGGCAAATAAATACAACACTGTATATTAAGATATATGTCAATGGATGCTGATCGACTGACTGGCTTAAGCTAAATGATGATAAAACTATTTACTTACAGGAACAAGACAGCAACTGCCTAAGATCAGTGCAGTCTCTCTTGCTGTTGGTGACCATCAGATTACTCTTGCTTAAGAGGCCAAGAATTTGGGCTGCTGGTTTGATTAGCATCTTAGTATGGGGACACAAATCAATAACATTTGGAGTGCATGTTATTTCCACCTGCACAACATTGGATGCATAAGAAAGTATCTATCAACTGTTATTTCCACCTGCACAACATTGGATGCATAAGAAAGTATCTATCAACTGAATCCACAAAGAAGTTAGCACATGTTCTAGATGCTAATAGGATTGACTTTTGCAATAGGTAATTTTATTATATGGCTAGCTCCGCGAGCAGGCAAGATGACCCAAATTGCGTGCTGTGATTGGCTACCCGAGCAGGCAAGATGGAGCCATCTTGCCCGCTTGGGACTACCCGCTGTATCCTGCAAGAAAAATTTCCTGGAAAGCCACATAATAAATCCTTTATTGACCAAGTTTGCTCGGTCAAGATGGTTGGATATTGGCCTTGTTCTTTTTTTGCGAGTTTATGGACCTTGACTTCGTCTCGGTCCATAAACACGCAAAAAAAGAACTTGGCCAATATCCAGCCATCTTGACCTCACACTTAGTCAGTAACCCATATATATGATTGTAGTTGCCACAAACACAGTATGTTGTCTAATTAAGTTACAGCATGTTCAAAGCACAGATGCATGCCTTGTTTGCATGCCTTATTTGTGATGTTTCACACTTAGATCTTATATCACCTGTACTTTTCTGGCTTCAACGGCTGCCAGTGATTACATTTAAAGTTATTGTAGGCTTGTGCTGGAATACATCTATGATCTAATTGGTATTAAGAGTGCATTGCACTATTCTTCAAGATCAAACAAAGAGCTTTTCCTTGAGTTGCCACAAGAAAGAACTAAGAGAACATTGGGGGACAAGGCTTTTCGTGTTGTCACCCCAAAGCTGTGGAACTCGCTCCACCGTAAAATTTGCAACAGTAGAACCTGGAACAATTTTAAAAATATGTTGAAAGCACTTTTATTAGGCTAGCTTTTATAACTATGATCAGAAGCATATCACCGAGGTGATCGGCTTCTGCTATGATTTAATTGGAATTAATTTTTATTTATCTATTTATTTGCATCTACAGTGAGCGACAAAAGTAGTTGAGACACTTTTAGGAAATGACGCTTTTCAATACTTAAACATCTGTTTTATTTTATTTGCATCTAGCGTTAATTCCCTGATACCCCCGGCCCCCCA
This sequence comes from Catalaphyllia jardinei, assembly GCA_022496165.2. Classification (NCBI taxonomy): domain Eukaryota; kingdom Metazoa; phylum Cnidaria; class Anthozoa; order Scleractinia; family Caryophylliidae; genus Catalaphyllia; species Catalaphyllia jardinei. The sequence goes on from JAEMPF020016469.1 coordinate 13,389, forward strand.
ATTCAATGCTGTGTAGACACTGTGGTCTGTGCAGTCGAAGAAATATAAAAATCAATGTTGTTTTGGCGGGAAGGGAGGAAAGTGTGACCAAAAAGCTCAAAAATTTAATTTTACTACCAAATGTCTCAACACTTTTGTGGCCCATTGTAGCTATATTTATCTAGTAATCTTTATATGTCTGTTTGTTATTGTACTAGGTTTTTTGGCTTATTGTTAACCTCTTACTAACCGAGCGTGAGGGCCATACTGGGGAATATTGGTCTGAGCCTTAGCTGGGGCAGTCACTTAAAGAAAGTGATTTCTAAGGCTGGCAAGCGTGTAGGTATGTTAGGCTGCCTTCGCGATAATCTGACGACTCATAGTGCCAATGTCGTATATATCTCATTAATTAAACCAATTCTCGAGTACTGTGATACTCTGTGGGGTTGCTGCAGTGAGGGAAACAGTCAGGCCCTGGAGGCATTGCAGAAGAGAGCAGGTAGAATTGTTGCCAAAACGTCTCACAGTAGCCCTGCAATGGACATTCTCAAGTGGCCAGTGCTTGCAGAAAGGCGTCGTGAACATGTTTTTCAGCTGGTAAAGAAGTGCATTGAAGGGCGTTGCCCTCAATATTTTGATGGCTACTTTACTTTTAACTACAAGATTCACTCGCGTGCGACTAGACAACGTGATCTGCTTCATCTACCTGCTGTAAGAACTGAAGTCGCCAAGAGATCGTTTTATTATTATGGATGCGTAGTTTTTAATGATATTACCTTATGTCTTATGAATTAATGTATCAATCTATATATGCTTCATAGTTATTAATACATTTTATATAGTTTTTATAGTTTCTTCATATTGTAATTAGTTTGATTATATTGACGTTGTTGTACCTTTATAAAATATTTTCCATGTAAGTAGTGTATTTTAGTGCTCAGGGCTCCTGTTGATAGCAGGTTGCTTTTAACTCCTGAAGGGACTACCCTGAGCTTTATAATTAAATAAAGGTGTCTGTCTGTCTGTCTGTCTGTCTGACTGTCTTCTAACAACATTTGCAGCATGTTCTATGAAGTGATAGCTTGATCTCAGTAACACATACTTCTGTTATTTACACAATGCTTCCAACATGAGAAATGCACCTATTTTTGTATAATTTTTTGAATAGGAAAACAATGGTTTGGTAAAATAATAAAAATTACAAAAGTTGTATTTTGATCTGAGAGTGGTGAGGGTGTGACACAGGTGAGTGGTCCAAAGCTCTGATTACCAATATATGCTACATAGTCCTTAATCTGTGAAATTTTTTTTTTCACAGGAAGAATATTCTGGACACTTTGGACAGTATGAGGAAGGAAATGAAATCTTCTTTACTGAGTTTTCTGGGTTAGACTCATTAGAACAGACAACTTGCTAATATTGTTATGCAACAAAGATGGTCATTCAAGTGAAGTATGATCCTCGCAGTAAATTTTCCAATTTAAGCAATATTATTGGAAAGAAAAAGCCTGAAAAAAAAATCAGGGCTTCAATGTATCTGATTTTTTTTTCAGGCTTCTTCTTTCCAATTGCTTAAATTGGAAAATTTACTGCGAGGATCATACTTCACTTGCATCTACAACCGCAGTTCAAATATGAATTACTTCATATACACTTTACATCAAGATGGTCATTCATTAGCACAAAATAGTTATGTGTATCAAACATGATTTACAAAAATGAAGTTTTTATGAGTCAGGTTTACTTAAATTTATTGAAATTAAAATTATTTGAATTCTTGTCATTTGTCTTCTTACATATGGGTCATTGAATAATGTTTTTAATTTCTAGCTACCTTGAAAGGACACACCATGTGTCCCTAGCAACAGACATTTTACCTCAGATTAACACCATCGTTAAGAAATGCCTACTTGGACTCAAAGAGGTGAGATTCCTGCAGATAAATGACATGTTTTCTGTTATGTTTAAGGTTGTTTTATTATTACTATTATTCAGTGTGCTCTCTTCCAAGACAGTCATGCGGGGTCAAAGATATGTTTGGCTTAAATGCAATCACTATCTTTTACTAATGATATGAAAACGATTTCGTTGTGATACAGTGAAACCTGCATTAAAAGGACAATTGCAAGCCCAATGCAAGTCTCCACTTAACAGAAATGTTTGGGGCTTACCAATGATGAATATATTATTACTGAGGCCTGTGTGCATTCAAAACAGGATATCAACTTAAACGAGGTGTGCTTAACACATTTCGCTGTAGAGCTTAAATCGATTATATTTTGAGATAATGACTTTCGTATCACACGCTAATAAATTTCAACATGATCTCCGGCCATCTTGGAGTTTTGGAATTTTTTCTAATATTGCCAGGAAACTGCCAACTACAACTCACAAGTAATCAAAGTAAATAAAAAATGGTATCAATCCAAAAAATTGTAAAAATAATAGCATTAAAAGTTAAATCTTGTTAGGTCAATGAAATATTCCAAATTTCACCAAACATGCCTGTCAAAATACAGTTGCTATGGAAACATCAAGTTTCGAGTGCAAGGATATGATAGATTGTTTTTCCAGGTAAAAAGTAATAAATTGAAAGTTATAAACAGTTCAAGTCAGTGTAGGGGTACTCCTCTCCCCTGGTGTGTATAGGGTGAAGTTGTCCTTCTCATGAACCATTCTGTAAAGTCTGGCTTACGCATGCATTTGGGATTAAAAACATAACAGGGTCAGCAAAATTGCTACTGGCTGCTGTAGTGGAGACTTACAGTTTCTAATTCAATGTAGGAATTGACAACAGAAGGTCTTGGATATTACAGTTTTCAGCTGTTTGGATTTGATTTCATGATTGATTCTCAGTTCCATGTGTGGCTGCTGGAAGTTAATGGTGCCCCTGCTTGTGCAAAGTAAGATTGTTTTATCATTTAGCTCCAGTAACTTAGATCTTTCCTCAGTTTTTTTTTAACTTTTCAGCCAACTTCCTCCTCTCTGATGATATATTGCAACATTTTCTTACATTTTTATATCACATTTCTTAGTTATATGCTTCTTTAAAATTGATTTGTTTTTCAGTGGAGTGCCTTGTTACTCATTTTATGTACTAGAAACCTTGCCAGAAGTATCTTTTATTGCTTTTGAAGATTTGAAAACTGAAGTTGGAAAACTCCAGAGCAATAGCGTGTGAACTTTTTTTGTAAGAGTCGTGGTCGGATTAGTAAACTGATCTCCTCTTTTTATTTAGAGCGTTGTTACCAGAGCTGGCTCAAGATCTCGTGCGGAAAGCCATTGAGCCAATCTTTCCTACAACTGACAGCACGGAGCCTTGTGACAGCTGTGAATCAGGCGACAAAAAGCAAGAGACCTGTAAAAGATTTTTGAAGATCATTTAAGAAAGGTGGATGATAAGATTGAAATATCAACAATGACAAAAGGCATGGCGCCTGTAAAAATTATTTTTTATTGCTTTGAAGTATTTAACGCAGCGTTTATTGTAAACTTCTACTTGTAGAAAAACACATGATTAGCTGAGAGTAAAGGCCCGTTTACACAGGCGATTTTTGTCGCAGCAACTCGATGCAATTTTTGTCGTGCTTAAGTTGCAACTTCAAAATCGCACATGTAAACCAGGTGCAATTTTCAGTGTGAGCCGAGCCTGAGCCGTGTATTACACTTTGATAAAACACGACGGGCATTTCAGAACACAAGGGAAGTGTAGAAAACACGGGCCGCAATTTCTCGAGTGTTCTCAAATGTCGGCAAATTATTGACACCGTTTCATAAATCCAGTCATATATACGGCCAGAGCACAATCAGGGTGACAAAG
>JAEMPF020000008.1:256-24545 GCA_022496165.2 Catalaphyllia jardinei
GGTTCAGGTGTTTGTCGTCGCTTTCTATAGACGAAGTCAAGGCTGGACACTGCTGACCTGAACCGCAAGGCCGTTTTTTCGCCGAAATTCGACTCCGCTGCTCGATTGTTCCCTCCAACGCAAAGAAGGATAGTCCGTTGGTCCCCTTTTCCGGTCGGCTTGGAAAAATCTTAAAACTTTCCGTTCCAATTCGAACGATTTTTGCTTCCCTGCTGGAGGTTTCAACTTTCCGGCGTATCGTGTGACCATCTAATGAACTACGGCACAGTTTGAAATCAACATTAGCAACCGCTCCTGCGTGACAAATGCCACTTAACGGACGGGGGCACAGTCAAAAAATTTCTGTTAAAATACAACCCTCTCCTCAAACTGTGCACCCGTCCGGTAAGTCGCATTTGTCACGCAAGAGCGGTCGCTAATGTTGATTTCAAACTGTGCCGTAGTTCATTGGATGGTCACTTCGTGTATAGAAAGCTACGACAAACACCTGAAACCCCCCACCCCCAAACGACAAAACAGGCAAAATGGACAACTGAAATCAGGCAAGGTGAGTTTATTTACTTAATTTCATTCACAAAAGTAACATTTTCTTTCATTGCGCGATTTTATCCTTAGTTATTCTAAATTCCATACAATGCCTTGTAGAGCGCTCAAATTCTCAACGACCCAATGTGTAACACAACACCGCGCACTTAAGTCAGTCACGTCTCACTCGATACGCGTACATAAATCGTTAATATTTGATCGATTCCTTGAATCGTGAGTTTGTGACGCCTATGCTTACAGAGTCGTAAATCTTTTGAATATTCCTTCTGTTTTCACCGAACATTAGTCATTTCTCCCAAAGATTTAGAAGGATTCAAAGCTGACAACGCTCGCTTGCTCCCTGGCGAATTTGGCACAAATTTTAACTTTTGTAACGCGAACGTTCTTTGGTTCGTGCGTTATCAGATGCGCGTTTTCATTGGTTAGTAGGAAAGATGATTGTCTAGAGCGTGTATTGAGAAAATCTTTTTGGATCAAGAAGTTATAAACAAAATTTCCCTTCATTTGTGGAATTAATTTTTGAGAAATATTTTATAAAAGCAATAGAAAACTTTTTCCCTGTGTTTGCATAGCTTGATATTAACAAGGGTGGACGTTTGGGAGAAAGAGAAATGCTGTGGGAACACGAGCCGCAGGCGAGTGTTTCCACAGCTTTTTCCAGTTCTCCCAAACTTTCACGAGTGTTTGTATAACTCGATACAAACACGGAGTACATGTTTTCTATTTCTTTTAGAAAACACCACGACGAGAAAAAGGAAAACAACTTGTTAACTTTGATTATCAAAATGTAAATTCTCTTTGCTCGCGCCATCACTACGTCAACAGCGCGCGCTAGTTCTGTGTCTACATCGAGTTATAGAAACACGATTTTTAACCAATCAGCGCGCGTGCTTTCTTAGGACTGTTTTCTAAATATATACATCAAATGCAGTGATTAAAGTACTCCACAACCTTGCTTGTTCTGTGGTCATTCAATATTTCAGCTGTTTAGCCATAGACAGGCGGTCTTGTTCCAGTGCTAAATTTTTCTTCCACTTACTTTCTTAATTAGGCCCTTTGCACGACCCAGTCACATGGTACAAAATTACATATACTGCTAAGCAAGTTGCGCAGTGGGGCTTCCAAAACAAAAGCAGGTGCACTGTTCTAGAAGTCCCACTGTCCAACTTGCTCATCAGTATATGTAATTTTGTACCATATGACCGGGTCGTGTAAAGGGCTTATTGGGCCAGATGAGCATGATATTGAAGCCATATTAGGTCAGTGACTAGATATTTCTGAATATCGGGACAGCAGACACAGCTTCTGATTGGCTTATTAAGAATGTCGGTATGGTAATGTAGAGTTGGATAAAGTGATCTACTCACAGAAGAAGCAGCTCGGCATTATTACGAAAGATACCTTCAGGTAAGTCTTTCAACTGGTTGTTTTCCACTCTCCTACCAACCAATAATAACAATCAGTGTCAATATAATTGTACGATAAAAGGAAGATTAAATAGTGTGAGCTTAAAGGCTGCATTCCCGATATAATATACCACGGTGCAAGTATGGGGTGTTTTATCAGCTGATAAAACACTTGTCATTAGTACGGGACATTGCACGTGACTTATGAATATTAATTATTTACCAAGACAGCAACTGAGTTAACAAATGGTGATTACATAGTTAATGTTCTTTTCACTTATTGCACACACGACGCTGTACAGTATTCGGGGAAGATACCTTTTATCATTCTCTTTGCACAGTTCTTCGACAAATTTATAAGCCAAAAGTTTAGACACATGGTAGGTGGATTGACAGTGTTTGGAAATCACGCTCTTACGCTGGCACTTCGAAACAAAACCCCATCAACCTATATATTTTCTGAAAGCTTAATAGTTATAGAATACAATCATCTTTTTGAATTTTTCTGAAAAGTTATTGACTCAGTGCTATGAAAAGAAATACCCAGAAACACTGCTTGGCTTAAACTGGTTCGCTTTCGCGCGTGAATTATCGGGGCAGCGCGATTAACATCGGAAACGTTTTCTTACACCTCACCCTCAAAAAGGGTGTCAGTGATTTTCCAGATGTGTTTTGTTTGTTTGTTTGTTTTTTTTCTACACTCTCTTAAAGTTTGATATTCTGAACGCGGTAGTTTCCTTCCACTAAAGCGGCCATAACTCTTAAACGGAAGCGAAATTAAACAAAGCCCGACACGCTTTTTCGAAGGAGGTATCCAGGAACATACCTGCCGATTGTCAATCAATTCCGTGGGAAAACGCGCGTAAACGAACTGAAAATGTTCACCCTCATATGCAGTTTTATTTTGTCGAGAAAAAGACGAAAAACCTTTTACGAGACTGGTATGATTAGGTGTGAAAATCCCCTCCGCACTAACAGATGTCGGCATGGGTCAGTTTACCACAACAATGGGTCATGACAAATTGAAAGAAACAGACGTATTCGACCGAGAAGCGAAAAACTACTAACAGCTTTTCAAACAAGTCTGTATTTAAACTGCCGTGATTATTTCTTTTACTAATAATATTTCGTCGGCGGCATTGGTGTTTTATAAAACATTTAACACAGTACGCGCATTCTCATTGGTCGATCCTTGTGTTTAGATGAGAGTATGCAAATACGGTTGTCACGTCACGCTTTCCGTGTTTCCAGGGCACAATTTGAAACCATTTTAAAGCCGTTGCTCTCAAGTACAAATATTAAGGAATTAAAATGAAGAAAACTTTTCCAAGTTTTCATTTGGGGATTGCCCATCTCTTTCCCTCTGCCCCGCAGAAAGAAAACAAAAGAAAGATGTACAACAGCGCTTTCCATTCGATGTTAGTGAGCTAGACGACCTTGTCGAGGGAGCTCAAGCAAAGACAAATTATTATGCAACAAAATACGCAGTAAGCGTTTTTCAAGGTAATTTTTACATTTAATTACTACAATAAAATTCCCAAAATTACATTCTATTTTTATAAAAAAAGATGTACAATAAAATTAAACGCGAACTATATGCTACAGACTGCGAATGCGAAATCTGTTCAAAGGTCTCTTGGTTCAAATCAAATTTTACGGCCGGTACACGGCCGATCGGTTGCCGTGTTTTGGCTGTCAAATGTTCAAAAAATGACCATTAAAACTTGGACGAATGTACCAGACAGCTCACCAGAATGATGGATTTAATGCCCTTCGACTTAACTGCATAAACCCAACCCTGCCTGCTTGTGCAATAATTACAAACCATTAAAACTTTACAAAGCACGCTGAGCGATTCAACTTCAAAACCATCTTCTCAGGCTGCCAAATACGGCAAGTTGGCATTACTTTCAAGAGCGATCAAGTACAGTGATTTCATCTTGAAGTTCTTCCCTTACAAAGTCGTAAGTCTTTTGAATATTTCTTCTGTTTTCACCGAACTTCAGGCATTTCTCCCAAAGATTTAGAAAGATTCAAAGCTGACAACGTTCGCTTGCTCGATCGCTGGCGAATTTGGCACAAATTTTGACTTTTGTAACGCGAACTTTCATTGGTTGGTGGGTTATCAGATGCGTGCTTTGATTGGTTAGTAGGAAAGACGATTGCCCAGAGCGTGTATTGAGAAAATCTTTTTGAATCAAGAAGTTATAAACAAAATTTCACTTCATTTGTCGAATTAATTTTGAGAAATATTTTATAAAAGCAATAGAAAACTTTTTTCCTGTGTTTGCATAGCCCGATATAAACACTCGAGGGGTTGGGAGAATTCTCGACAATTAACTGTGTCGAATTCTCCCAACCCCTCTCGTGTTTATATCAGGCTATGCAAACACGGGAAACGTTTTCTATTGCTTAAATGTTGTTCGAGTTTAGCCTTCTTCGTTCTCCCGACATTTTTTGAAACCATGCCTCGTAAAGCCAAAAAAATGAAATCTCGAGGTCTACATCGTCTACATCTACATCTGTTCTTGACTCTCTCGCTGTGGAAGTTTCGGAATCGCTTCCGTTCTCCTGCAATCTCGTGCGACTTGTATTTTGACCTTCAGCCCTATTGGCGGGACTAGTGTCCTCGAGTTCCTTAAACCATTCTTCTTAGTTTAAAACAATGCCACCAGGAGCCAAAGATCTTGTTCGACGCTGAATTTGCTGGTTCCACCGGATTTTCGCCTTTTCGGCTTCCTCGGAGACAAAATTTGACAAGAACGAAAGCTAACTTGCGATGAAACAACCACATCGAGAACAGTTCGCGTGCGCAAATAAAATATCACACCGCAATTTGCATTGCATGTGACAACTGGCGGTGAATTTTAATTAGAGGTGTCAACGCGCCGTAAGAAGTTTAATGAGACTCAAAAATAGTTTTTTCTCTTTATCGTGAAAAGTAAAAAAGCTTTTTGCTCCACTCTTTTTGCAAATTATTTTTCTCAGTCTCCTCAATTTGAACAGCGAAAAAAAGATTTTTCGCATTTTTTTTATTAAAAATCCACCTACCATGATACCTTAAATTCACTGCGCGAAAAGCCAAATATTCGGGCCCGAATATGCTCCAATACAGATCGGCGCACGCCGCGTATACCGCAGTGTTCTGACGTACTCGATTACGGCTGACTCGAAATACCTCTGGAATATTCTATTAGAGTCCGGCCTGTTTATCCGTATTCAAATTGAATACTCGTGAATGACTCGAAGTGTTCGATATATCATACGGCTACGTTTTGGTAGATTAATGATGCATTCGGCTTCGAAGGTATAGAGATCATTTATGACTCGAACATTTCGAATACTCCCAGTCCTTAGAGAGTTTTTGACTGGAACAAGAGATGCACGACGCCACTTCTGACGTGTTCGTTTTCGAGTACTAATGAATATGTCAGGTATGCTCTAATTTTTGAGAATCTCACGCTATGAATACGAATACAGACAAAGGTGTTTTGCGGCGTGAAGAACGGATTTTATGCAGCGCAGGTAATATATATACACTAGCGCGTGGTTCAGTGAGACGACACGCTACTGTTTCGAAGCGTGCGACTGGAACACGAGACTCATGCGAAGTATGAAACGTATTCATATTCAAATACTGAAGCATACGTGAGGTTTTAAGAGTATTCTGAACGACACACTAAAAGTGTTCTGTAGTGTTCGACTGGAACACGAGAAGGCGTTTAGTATGAGAAGTGTTCATGTTCGAATACTGACGCATACGTGAGGTTTTAAGAGTATTCTTAACGACACACTTGAAGTGTTCTGAATTGTGTTCGACTGGAACACGAGAAGCGTGTTTAGAATGAAACGTGTTCATGCATGATTGATTAATGGTGCATAGGTGAGGTTTTAAGGTATTCTAAATGACGCACATCAAGTTTTCTATGGTGTTTGACTGGAACACGAGACTCATAAGTAAAGTATGAAACCTGTTCAAGATCAAATATTGACGCCAACGTGATGTCCTCCCAACAGTCAGTTTCTAAACACATTGATTAAATGAAATGAATTATTTTTTTAACCAAGTGGGACTTGCCAAAGAGCAACGGTTTAATCAAAGCTAACTCAAGTTATCATGGTAATTTGAGCCAAGCTGTTCATTTTAGAGTAACTGGCTGGTCGTAACCAAATAATGGCTGAATTGTCCCCAGTCCCTCATAAAATGATACAATATTGTAGGATGAAGCTTCTTTTTTCATCATCCCTACCTCTTGTAATTTTTTGATTCGAGCTAACCCCTGTTTGAGGTTCTTAATTCAATTGATCCCAACAGGTCGTGTTAGGCAACTGGTTCATTTGAGCCGAACAGTGGTCGTCATTACGGCCTAACGACGTCTTCACAGCACCTATCCACTTCAGACAAGACGTGTAACACAAAGAAATCGCTTTGCCGGTCAATATACAAAATGAGGGAAATTCGAAGTTACACCAAAGTATGTAAATTTCTTGACAAAACATGCACACATACACCGCGCCGACAACATGAACCATAAAAGTGCAATTGCTCTGGTCAACAGATAAATACACGGCCGTGCTCCTACAATGTGCCCATATTCGACAGGTCTAAGTCACGGTTCTAAAAACTTCAGAATTCTATAGCTTTGGCGTCAAGATCAAGGCCGGGTTCGTCGAAAGCCTGTTGACATTAACCCAGGAATAAAAAAAAAAATTACTTACTTGTTGATTTCGTAAGTATACGAAGGACAACCCTGGCTGAAGTTTGCGTTTGAATCCCCATGTTCACCCTCCTATTGCTGTCACGTAGCAATCGAACAGAAAGCAGCTAGAACAAGATAGAGGACTTTCGAAGTCAATTTGCAACGCCAGAATCGGCTCAAACCCCATCAAATTATATATCAAAATGCGTCAAATTTATTCAAATATTTAAATCTGGCGGTTTATGTTTAATTCTAAGCATGCGCTGTCGAACTGACCTAATTTTTCTCGGCCCGGTAGCTTCCCGACCGGTCACGCTTTGTAATATTTACATCAAACCGGTGCCAAAAATATGTAAAAATGTCATGCCTAAATCGCGATAAAAACAAGTCCGGCTTGTTATTCATAGAAACTTAGATATCACTCAACCTATTTCAGGTGGTACAATTCGGAAAAAGATCCTAGTTTGTGAACTAAAGGCAATATTCGAACAAAAATTACGTTACCCGATACGACATAGGGCAAATGTCGCAATGAGTTTAATATGGATTATCAGTGAGTAGTACATAGCCATTGGAAATATCCTTTTTAACCCGCAAATTGCGTAAGAAACTTATAAACTGCTAGACAGCACAAAAATTTAGCTGAAGGCGCGCACTGATTTCAAGAGTCATTAAAGAGAGAATTGTAGGTAAAAAAAAAACATAGGGACTGGGTGGGACGGGGCGGGGGTGGTAATTATGTCTACATCCACTTCTACACAACTCCTGAACCAGAAACAAGCAAAAAAACCGACATCAACTAATATTAGACAGGGAAAAATTGTGAAAAGTTCAACAAAAAACGAAAAAAAAAATTACGCTTTGCCGACTCGGTTTTCGAAACTCCAAGTGAAACTGTATTATCGCTCAAAAAATTAAAGCTTTTGAAATTTGTTAGAAGTATATTTTAGGCACACTTAAGTTGTTAAAAATTTCGGCCAGTTTAGGTCCGTTTCGAGGCCAACATTTGATGTGGTAATATTTTGAAGAAAAACGAACGTCTTACCTCGGGAAAGGTCATGCTTGTTAATCTTTACAGAGACCTTATACACTGTGAAAAAATGAAGGTAAACGGCCTACCTCGATCTTTTTATCCTGCCAGGTTTTTCTGACAACGACACTTTACTGAGATACAAATTAAACTTCGTATCTTCAACAAATGCGGTTTTTGTCTAAAAGAAAATGTTAATAAGTAGGACCAAAGCCATATTAAAAAAAAAAACAAACAAACAAAAAAAAAAAACAGGTTTTCCCTTCTTTTGACCCTTGAGACATTTCAATAAAATTGAACTTGTCATCGTTTGTAAAAGATTCATAATAACTAAGTGTCAAAATTCTGTCAACCGTTCTGGTTAACGTTGTCCTTTTTTTTTGAAAATTTTTGGGTGCTCTGTTTCATAAATCCAATGAAATGACGATTTGTCAGGCACTCGCACTTGTACCCTACACTTCTTAAACAGACGCATTTAGCTGCGTCACATAGCCCGGCCAACTCATTTACGGAAGATGCACAAAAAGTCAGGAAATGATGTAACACGAGTTAACGACAGACTTATTATTTTGGCTTTGTAACTGTTTCCAGTGGTACTGGACTGGTTTCAGAACCAGTTTAAAACTGACTGGATCCAGAACTTGTGGCATTATATTCTTTGTACATAATTAGCGAGCTTCACCTGATCTTGCAACTTTACTGACATCTCTTACATAGACTTGTTCTACCATTGATCGCTAAAATTGGGGTTATTAGTTCAAGGTAGGTTTTTAGATGGGATGTAAAGAATCCGTTAAAGTTACTTTTAGTAAAAGGTCAAACGAAGCTAACATAACCTTAGACATTTCTAACGAAATGAGCAGAATAACAAAAAAGACTAAATAAATTGAACATCGGATTAGAACGAAAACACTGCAAGTAATTTGTAAACAAATTGGACACGAAATTTCACATAAAGACAAATAAATGTATGGGGAAGTGACACACTGCTCCGGAACTTTTCTGTGAAAAACCAAATATTCCAGTTAGCTCCAGTTTGTGGCCTTTGATGTAGGACAGTGTGTCTTTTTCGGGACAAACATGGTACCCATATTGTCTTGACCCTCTCCATTAGATTCTTGGGAGTCGATGATCCTTGTTTAAGAAAACATATGAGAATTAGAGTTTTAAGAAAAACAGGTCCAGCGGCATAATTGTTGTCACGACTACAGCACTACAGATGCCAGATGAGAGTAAAATCCACTCACAAAATGCGAAATTGCTTATATTCACCATAGTTTTCTTCCAGTTAGCTTTACTTGTTGGTTGGGGAACTCTCATATTTTTAAAAAGTCACGTTTTACAGTAAATTTAATTCATACATGCTGAGGTTAACACATGAAAAAAGTAAGTGTATAATCCGTGCGAAGTACAAAACCAACAAATTAAAAAAGTGCTAAGGACTGTGAAAACAGACCCTTCGTGCAATGGGAGACACGGTTAGTAGCACTTCAGACTGGAGAGCAACAAGCTTGGGTCTCCGTAAAAAAAAAAAAAAATGGAGGAAGAAGTGCCAAGATTTTCTCTCCTTGAAGAAGCAATTAAGGACTTCATAGGAAAGCAAACGGTCGAGAGCAAAGACCGACAGAGATGTAAGACTGCTAAAGAAACCTTTTTCAAAAGGAAGCTAGTGCTCAGGAAAGCTAAAAATGTACCTCCTGCTTAACTCAATGTATTGCTAAGCCAAGTCGTATTCACTGTCAAAACTAAAGGTTGACATCACGGTGACTACGAGCCGAAATTACTTCGAGGGACGATTGCAAGATTTGAACGATATTTTCAAACGAGAAAAATATCAAGTTAATATTATCAACAATTTCTGAGAAATTTCTGAGAAAAACAAGCAAGAACAGCTCAAAAACAACGTGAAGGGAACAAGCAAAAGGTGTATGTACCTTTGACAGAAAAGAAAATCAAGGTACTATGTAGTAAAGATCTTCTTAAAAAGTCAAGCCCAGAAGCGCTCTAAACTCTCTGGCTAAACAATACCCTCGATTTCAATCTTCAATTAATTCAGAAACATCACAGTCTGTACTGGGGTGATGTAACTCTGAATAAAACAGCTGATGATGTAGAGTTTATAAAGTACAACGAACAACAAACCAAAACATAAACTGGCGTGAACGCATCTGATGTACTGCCTTCTGCACCGAAATTGATTGCCACAGAATCAACCCAAGTGCATTAGGAAAACCGATTTTCAGAGAAAAGACCTGAGAGCGTGAAAGGTGCAGAGAGCTTGTTTTATTTGGCAGTAAACCATATAAATTCCTGATAGGCACTTTGGGCAAATCGTGGTTCAAAGGCAGCAACGTCGGCGTAAACAAACGTTTGAGAAGACTGAAGTAGAAAATTTGAAATTGAGAAAACACGTGCACAGTGCTCGGAAAAAAACAATGTTGCGAACTCTCAAGGACCATGGAGTTCCACCAACCCACATAGCACAATTTTTCAGACACAAAAATTTGAAGAGCATCGAGAACTAGAGTTCGCTTTCGACAAACCGACAGCAATCTATGTCAAAAATGCTGGCCAATATATCCAGTGAAAAAGCTGTCGGCCTGCCCAATGCCCTTTGGATTTAAGAACCCTGGCTCAACTTCAACAAAGTAGCAGCTTCACAGACCAGCAATCAATAGCGTTATTTAGTGGAGCAGTTATCCAGGGGAGATAGTTCTGAGTTACAATTAAAACCATGTATTAGTCGCACAAATAGCCCTACCAGAAAACCAGCTGTGAAAAAGACTCCGCATCTTGTTTAGCAGTACTTACAACGATTAAAGGACTAAATATTTTAAACAAACTATTTTATAACAGCTTAAATGAGGTTTTCACATTGGTTATTTTTAAACCGAGGTTGACACATTTCCTTTTCATGTTTCGTAATTGTAGGCATTTGCATATTCGCGATGTCATTTATAAATCAATGATATTTTTAAAAGTGCTCATTATCTTTGTCTCTCTTCTAAAAGTAAAGTCTTCCTGTCGGCAAATTAGCCTATAAACAAACAACGAAATAAGAAATTCATAGTTGCTAACATAGACTAAATTTAGCACCAAGTTGTGGATTTGGCGCCGTTTCTTGCTGTTGACCGTAAATGTCTTCCAACCTTTCAAATATGTCGGTCATGAAGAAATCTCAGTATGTATGATATAAAAAACATCGCACCAGAGGTTTTAGCCCCGATATAAATTCCTTGTGGCGAATTTTTTGAACGGCTTCAAAAACGTTCTTGGAAAAGCGTGCGTCAATAGAGAATTATACATTTGTAAAAGTTGGAACTTAACATACAAGAGAAACATTAGGCAATAGATTGGTATGCAGGGAAATCAAATCTCACACGTGTTTTGAACGTCCCAGAGCATTTGGAAGAACAAAAATGCCGAGGAAGAGAGGAATCACTGCGTGAAAGCCTAAATATTCTAAAGTATTCTGGACTCGGATATGTCATTGTGACGCAAAAGAATCCTAGAGTATTCAAGGCACACGCAATACGTGACGTACACCTGGAATATTCGTATCGAATATGGCGGAATACGCTCCGTTCATAATCGTTAGAGGATTTTCGTTCAAGTATACCACACATCTGTCGTAATCCTAGAGTATTATGACGAACCCTTTGTTAAAACAAAAACATTTGTGAAAGAAGGTAACAGTTCGGGTGCATATAGCAAAATTTATATAATAACCCAAGTTATTCTCCCATTTTGATTGGTTCTCGCCTATGATCTATTAGAGGAAAGATGCATGATTGACGTCATCATTGCAAATTTTTTCCTTCTGCTGTTTTAAAATGGCGGAAAGATTTGAGGATTAAGATAATATTTTATGTGACTGGGCAAAAGATAAGGTACAAAAAAGTCTTGCCGAGGCATTGAACAGGCTTGAGAATAATTTTCTAGCAACCTCAGTCGGCAGTTGAGCGCGACTAAACCACGCACAAACTTGGTCTTGGTAAGCCGAGAACCATTGCTTTATCTCGAATTTAACAATCCCAACAAACAAAATGTTCTCGAGATTAATTTATTTCCCAAAGTCAACTTTTCCCAGTGTCAAAACAACTGTTGACACACTGATTAATGTCAGGAATAAAACATCGAAACATCACTTCTTAAAATCGGTAAAATAAAATACATAACCTTGCTTTCCGATGCGAATGTTCCTGTCCGTTTCAGGGCACAGCAGTGAGCTAAGTATAGCTAACCACAGCTCACGGTCAACAGTATCGCAGCTAAAATGTGTCTCCGTCGCCATTTCAAGCTGATTTGAGAATCACCAACCACAGAAGACAAAAATCTCCACCGCCATTTTCGCTCCTTTCATTGAAAACTCGATTCAAATGGCCTCTAGGTCGACCGCAACCACAAGTTTTCCGAGGGTATTCTTTCAACTCCTGTAATTTCCAAGGCAACGTCCAAGCTTTTCGGCTCACAGGGCTACTCCGATGACAAAAACCGACTTGATTTTTCCAGCATTTTCTTCAAGATTTGTAGATTTTGCGGTTCAATTCTGCTTTCGCTCATCCCACGAGAAGCGACGCTCGATTTTTCTCGACCAATCACAATTCTTTGCTACGCATAGCAACCAATGAAACTGCTTCATTTTGAATGTATAGATCACGTCAAATGGCTTTTTTTCGTGCAAAGGCGGGGCAAAAGGCCGGCCTTCGTGTTATGTTGAATTATTTTGAAACATAAAAGGCTTTTCGTTATTATATAAAACAAATAGATTCCATGTTGCAGTGAGTATGATTCAGTAATAGATCACAGAAGACGTCAAAATGTGGTAAGAACATCAGTGACACACTCGGCTACGCCTCGTTTGCCACTTTTTTGTTCTTACCACATTTTGACGTCATCTGTGATCTATTACTGAACAGACGCACGGCAACATGGAATCTATTTGTTAATTAGACTATGAATTCAAAGTTTGTGCGATCTGCGCGTGTATACACCTTTATCCATAACTACCTGGGCTGGGTTGTTCGAAACCTGATTAAGCTAACCCAGGGTTGGCGAGAATTTTGATTTCAGTTTTTTAATTTTTCTGTGAAGTGCTCTGTTATATTGTGTGACTGCAGTTTTAAGCTGTCCTAATTAATTATTGATATTCCCAAGTACATCTCTTTGAGTTCTTTTAATTACAAAAAGTTCTTCCCAAAAAGCTTTCTCCTAGACAAAGTTATAAAGAAAAAACAATTTCATAAATAAATTGTCTCTGCTTGGAAGTTGTCAACAAGTTGCCATAATCAATTAAAGTGCCATTAAAAGTCACTTAAAGAAAAAACCCAAACCTTCCGATTGTTTTAAAATCCCGGGGGGGGGGGGGGAGACCTAACAAAGATTAATATGAGAAGGCTCCGCCCCGAGATCCAACCCCTTACCCTTTTATATACCATTTTGGCAGAAAAGGGACCCCTTTTTTATACTTTTTATTTGAAAACAGTACTCCTTTTAAATATCTACTTTAGGAAGTCTTGTACTTATTTTCATGTAGTGCTTAATAAATAAGCTCATACAGCTATCAGGGGCGTCTATTCGAAATATTATGATAAAAAGACCCTTTTGATAAATGACCTATTTCCCTACCTTTTTATATACCTCAGCATGTGAAATCCCGACCCTTTTATATACCTGAAGCCTGAAAACGGTACCTCTTTCGGGCGAAGCTTCCCCGTATAGGCCTTTATAGGGAGTACCCCCCCGGTTCAAAAATACTCACGGAAAAAAACACTCGACTGCTAACCGTTCCATTTACATTTGTCCTATATTCCCAAATAGCCGCTGTCCTGTTTTCTAAACAGTTTTGACTCGCTGCCGCTATGTTTGAGTGGTGCAGTTCGCCTTCCATGCTCCCCGTTTTCACGAAATGTATCCCAGCATTTTACGGCGCCATGTCATTATACAAGATTCACCGTAGCTATTCATTTGTCCTCATTTGTGGAAGATTTAAAAAAAACACCAAGCCTTTCCGCCTTTGCGGAGTGAAACACAATATTCTTTTTTGCGCTTTGCAGAGATACACGGCCGATTGTCCGGCAGAGATTAATACACATGGCACTTCTCTAACATTCTGAAAAGCTAACTAATGTTTACAGTACAACACTAATGTTAAAGGCGCTCTCACCCTGATACTCTCATTTCCGAAAGCATGGTTTCTTTTGCAGATTCGCCGTTCAAATTTCCGTTGCTTCCTTCATCGCGCTTTTTTCCTGAGATTCCTTTGGCCTTTGGCATCGTGACGTTATTGCATCAGCGAGTGCGGCGGCGGATCAGAGAGCTTTGTTGGTATTTCCCGCCAGAAACAGCATTTGAGACCTTATGGCGGGACGATTTGTAAATGCGAGCTCTATTGTCTAAGGGCTATTTCTAAAACAGGGAACGGGGAATCGAGGAACGGGGAATGGGAAACGATAAAAGGAGAACAGGGAACAGGAATGGGGAACGGGGAACGAGGAACGGGGAACAGAGAACGGGAAACGGGGAATCGATTTGTAAATGCGAGCTCTATTTTCTAAGGGCTACTTCTAAAACAGAAAACGAGGAATGAAGGGACGGTAACGGGAAACGAGAAACGGGGAACGGGGAATGTCTAAAACGGGGAATCTCTAAAAAGGGAATCTTTAAAAGGGGAATCTATGAAAAGGGGAATCTCTCAAAGGGGGAATCTCTAAGAGGGGGAATCTCTAAAATGGGGAATCTCTGAAATGGGGAGTCTCTAAAAAGGGGAATCTCTAAAAGGGGAAATGTCTAAAAGGGGAAATCACTAAAATGGGGAAACTCTAAAAGGGGGAATCTCTAAAAGGGGGAATCTCTAAAAGGGGGAATCTCTAAAATGGTCATGTAATGGTCATGTAATGATCACTGAAGAGCAAATGTCCTAATTTGTAGGCAATGAGTTTGATATAATACCTTTTTAATTGAATTTCAACCGGACTAACCTTACGTGAAATACGTAACTGTAAATTATTTTTCTTAGATTTAATTGACCGACTGGAAACTTGCTCCACCACTACCAGCCCCAAAAAATTCATGTTGGCTCTCGCATGCGATAGAATCGAGGCAAGAAGCAAGAATGATAAGTGAGTCGTTGGTTCGGAAAAAGGGTCTAGAAGGTTTAATAGAAACTTTAACAGGTAAGTTATGGAACTTTTTACACTAAACACGGGTCACATTTTGTTTCAAGGGATAACCCAAATCTCAGTTATTTTCTCTGCGATCTTCGCCTTCGCGAGTTTGTCTCAGTTTGTCTTTGCGGAGACTGGTGGCACTAGTTTCTACCACATTTGAAGTAATTTTAATATACAATCTTTACACAGAAAGCCGAGTGCGCGAGTAATATGGCGCGTTATTAGGGTCAAAATTAAACGTGCTAAATTTTGCAATATGAATATTTAAGCAGTTCTTTTATTAGCCATTACTTTGTAGGTCCGTTCTTTTTCAAACCATCACATTCTAATTGCATCTCTTTGCCACAGACTTAATTGCGAATGAAGTCTACATTTACAAACCACGCTAAGAACTACTTTTTTTTACAGGTTTAATTGCGAATACAGTCTCTACACCTACAAAACTTTCAAAAAATGCTTTTTTCTCCAGGGTTTATTGCGAATAAACTCTTCCTTCGCACACCTATATTGCGGTAAACAATTAAAACGCGAAGTACATATTCCAAATATAAGTAAATTTTCTTGAAAGAATATTTCATAAGTATTCTGAATTACTTAGCAAGTGTTGTACATTAAGGTCATTTCTTTGCAATTTACCGCTAGAAGCTTCGCGTTTCCCTCCCTATGCGATCAAAATCACCAGCATCGGATTTTCTGCAATTAATGAACCATTCAAATCTTTTGCGAAAAATGAACCATACAAATTTTTGTCGGAAAAAGGACCATGCAAATTTTCTGCCAAAAATAATCCAGGCATCTCTACGTCAGGCAATTTTCCGCACTACAACGAGCATTCAAGCGTGGTATGTCAAGTGCCCTTGCTTGCGGTCACCTCTGTCACGATCCTCCTTCACTGGACTTTTTGCTGACATAATATGGATCCAAATGTGCTTCGCGAGTGTCCGCAACGACGTTTGGAAACGGCTCATTTATAAGAAACACCAACCGCTCTGAGTCTTAATCAGCAACGACTAAGACGCTTGCAACGACAATTCGTGGTTCCCGGTAGGCTCGATTTCCAGCCGTTATGGGAGTCTGGTCATCATCTCGTCCCCAGAGGCCGCGCTCCTTTTGGTCTGCCCGAAAGGAGCGGGGCCTCTGGGGACGAGAATGTCCGGTCATATGCTCGTGATGAAACGGTTTCGAGCAGGTTGCTTATACGTAGGGCGGTAAAACGATCGGGTCCGTGCAAAAAAGTGTGATGCAGTAGACTGGGGTCTACTAATGATGTAACAGAGAATTAACTCTGAAATGTAAATTTTAGTGCTAATTTATCCCATGAATAACCCACTGGGCGTTAGCCCTAGTAAAGGGAATCAGGGAACCACACCACACCTCCGGATTAGATCTAGCGTCACTCTGCCGACTGAGCTACGAGGTCGGACAGAGAAAGTCGGGGTCGATTTAGATGGTGAATCGCGGCGAAGAGAAAGTAAGGGTACATATGAATGTTGTGCCGCGTAGCACTCGACTTACATTTCTAAAGAAATTACACGAAACTCGCTCACGATGCGAATCAGCAACTGTTTTGGCTGCATTTTTTGTTCTGAGGCAATTAATAAAGGCGAGTTTTCAGGGCAACCTCGTCCCCAGGGCCTTCTCCTCGACGATTTTCAAAATGGCGGATCGTCGGGAGAAGACCCTTGGCAATGCTGAACTAACACCCTTGTTGATTGGCCCATTCATACGAACACGCTGATTGGTTTAAATACCTGAAATACATCGTAAAGAAATATGGCGGACGTAGCGAGTGTTTATACGGAAAAGAAAGGTCTTTTTGGAGGTTGAATTGCAGTATAGTTCAAGCGATGTTGAATCAGACTGCCATTAACGATTTGAAAGGTGAATCTTTTCCGTTAGATTTTAATTTAAAAGATGTAACCTCTACCATAGAAGTAGAAATAAGCTCGGAAAAATATACATAACAAGCATACATTGAGCATGTAAACTTAAGCTTTTGTTGAAGTACAGATCGGCCGATAGCTAGCGAGCTACTGCTCGTCACATGTGGCCTTATATGCTGTTTTTGTTGTTCTATATTGATGTGCAATTAGTTTTTCTGCGTACGGAAACAAAGAAGAGTTTGAAGCGTTATTGAGCTTTGTTCCTTTATACGGAAAATCGCTTCTATTTTCTTTGACACGTATTTCTTAAATATAGGCCTTTTTGTCTGTATTAGGTTTAGGTTTACTTCAAATCTTATTTCAAATGCACCCTTTTTTTCTAATATTGATTTTCTGGCCGAAGCTCAATTAAATATTTTTATTTTTCTGCCCAGTTTAGGTTGAAAATATTCTTCATTTCTTGTGAATTTCTTAGATTACAACATATGACATTTCTGTTGTCAAATGCATCTGTCTGCGTTAAAGTAATTTTAGAGCCAGCCTGCAGGCATTAAATACATATTGATACAATGCACATGACTTCTTGCAGAAATGTTATTAGTATTAAGCATAAGACCAGTGCTATGTTCGAGATTCAAATGTAAAATAAGTTTACTGTATTGAACTATGGTGATTTTCTCTCAGTACCTGGCCAGGGGAAATGGTTCCTGTTTTTTTGTGTCCAAACACTATTGTTCACTGATCAATGGGATGCAATCCCAGTGGCAGATCTAGGGGAGAGGTCCAGGAAGCAACCCCCCCCCCCCCCCCCTATTTTGGGTAAAAAAAAAGAACACAGAAGGAAGAAAAGTTGGCAGGACAAGCAAAACAAAACCACCCCCCACCCCCCTTAACTCAAGGTCTGAATCCGCCACTGAATACACTTATAAACACTATTTTTTATGGCAAGCAATTCAAGTTCAATGATAAAGCAATTATTGAACTTGAACTGATTCACAAAATGTAGTGTTTGTGTCTTGCATGTCATTATATGAACAATAATTATGTACAACCACTTGAGGACATGAAAAATTGCTCTGCATTCCTCACACATATCATTTATTACTTGCATATAATGACCCGAGCATGCTTATTCTCCCATATGGGGAAGGTGGAAAAGACGTGCTGAGCTGAGGTCAAGCACTCACATTCAAACACTATGACATCTATCAGTTTTAGGGTAAACCCCATAGTAGAGTCAATACTGCCAAATCTCCTGCAGCTTCCTCCCAGGTGTAACTGGTATTGTTTAAGGAACAAGTTTGCTTTAGCATAGATAAGATAATTTATTTAATGTCAAGATTACACAGGGGGTGGTCTCCCAATCATCCTTTATGGCTTGTGGTCAAGATGCATTCATGGCAGACTACTTATAGAAGTAGTTTAAATATCAAGCCATTTTCACTTTGTTTTATTACATGATTGGGATGACCTCAATTAAATTAAATTAATTTAATTTGGTCTCACTGATTCATCAGTTATTAATTAAATAATTATGGAATAGTTTAAATTTTCCCATGGAATGCACACGTTGCTCTCAAATAAATCACACTGACAGCAAAGTAACGTACAGGTAAATGAAAAACAGAAAGTATAACAGTAAGAAATGAATAAGTTAATTCTGGAAGTAGGACTCGACGTCAATGGTTTAGTGCCAGTGGCTTTAATTCATATTAAAATACAGTACAGAATGATAAGTGCATATTTTTTTTTATCTCTACATACACCACTTCTGTTTTCGGGTACATACAGTCTACATGCACATATGAAGGCAAACGTTTTGAACACAGTCAAATGTACAAACAATCAGTCTATTAACCATATATCAGTCTAATTATAGTGGAGTGATATTTGTTTCTGCTGGTTATTTATATATTGGCACCACTATCAGAGTCTATTTGCTTTCGTACCTATTTTTAATTAGCTTATCACCAGATGTCAATGCCTTGGGATTTGCTTGTCTTATCAAAGCAAAGTGAATCTCCTAAAGTTACTAGGTGGACACTTTGCTGATAAAGTGATTGAGGAGGTAAAACAAGGGAAAAAAAACTCCATGGAACTGGTGACTACTGGGACATAAGGGTTCTAGTCCATGACATGCAAACAGACCATCAAAACAAAGATCTGTATTACTTTGATTCTGACATAATATTTGACAGAGTCCCATGTGATGGTCTCTCCCAAGTAACTCCAAAGAATCCAAAGCCTAGCAATCATATAAATGTTCATACCTGTAGATCCAAAAAGAGTCAGTTAAAAGGGTGTGTAGTGCTGTGTTTAGGTCGTGCAATCATTAGTGTATTTATCTTATTTAAAACTGTATACTACATGTGTATAATTAACTTAATCAATTCTGTTAATTAGACTTAATAAAAAGCGGTGCCTTTGAAATAGAGAAATCATTCAATCAATCGATGATTTAATTTCAGTCAGACGTAAAATTAAAATAAGCTTTTCTAAAGTTGATTACTTCATGTTCACATAGCCAGTTAGAGTACGTGACTCATCTTGCTTAAATAAGCTTAGTAATATGAGGCCACAAAGAGTTTGTTTTTCACTCTGTACTTATGGGCAGCTAAGTTTTTCAGACTCTGATTCTCAATCTGATTTCAGTGACAGTTAAATATAGCACCTACCTAGTCCAAACGTCCTGCTCCAGAATCAAAACATCCGTAAAAATAATATTTTATCTAACTACGAAGCCACCGCTGCTTCGTGTACAAAGTTAAAGAGTTCTTTGATCGGTGTTTTGCTTCCCATCGCGGCCCACACGATGCTTTGACGCCATTTTGTTTTAGCCTTTCTCAAAATGTCACGTGATAGAAATGTCCAAGATTTCTGGAGATTTTGTACCACGTGATCCAGCCTTTGCCAGGGTCTTCTCCCGACGATCCGCCATTTTGAAAATCGTCGAGGAGAAGGCCCTGGGGACGAGGTTGTTTTCAGGGATGAAAACAGGACTTAAAATTTCGCGCTGTGAATGAGTAAGATCTTCTGGCACTAGTTGTACAAAGTTTATGCAAGAAAGCTCTTCTCTCTGGTATCGAGTTAATTTGCGAGTTTCTCAGAACAATGCTTAATCATAACCAATTTCTGCTTTTGATAGTTTCACATTCTTTCTACCTGTTTGTCGAGTTTGCAGAAGTTTTAATTCTAAGACGAAAATCTGTCGCCTACAAGTAGCTAATTTGAATAGTGAAGCGCGTGTACTTTTCATGTCGAGTCGGTGTCTAAAACTCGGTGAGTGGATGTTTTTTCCCTATCTTTTGTGCTTAAATATTGCTACAGCTTTCGCCATCACTATAATGCAGGCCACTAACACCATGCGTGTTTCTTGAACAAAATGAAATTTTATATTGGGAAAATAATAGATAAAGAGTTGAGAGAACTTGTGGGAGGCGCGGTGGCCTCTGGTTAGTGCGCTCGTCTCCGGATCGAGCGGTCCAGGTTCGAGCCCTGGCCGGGGACATTGTGTTGTGTTCTTGGGCATGGCACTTTACTCTCGCATTGCCTCTCTCCACCCAGGTGTATAAATGGGTACCGGCGAATTTAATGCTGGGGGGGTAACCCTGCGATGGACTAGCATCCCATCCAGGGGGGAGTAGAAATACTCCTAGTCGCTTAATGCAGAATCAATAAGACTCCAAGGGTAATCAAGACGGCTAAAAATTGAGCGCAATTTGGCGCATTCTTCATTAAAAGCCTCTGTTGTGGAAGATAGCGCATAAGCGCGATGTAACATTGTCTTTAATAAAGAGTCTTAATAGCGTTTGTCAGTATGACCATGGAAATGTAAGAGCAAGCCAGTATTGGTTGGCTTTCTGTAGACTTGAGTTTCAAGTTTTGTTCCATTCTTGATAATTTCAATGCCGATGAAAGGAATCCTATCATCAACAGGAAGCTCCATCGTGAACGATAGACTGGGATGTAGGCCATTCAGGGTAGTAAGAAACATAGTGGCAGCATCAGTATTTGGCATTCTTGCAAGAGTATCATCAACGTATCTTCTGTACAAAGGAGGTATCAAGCCATCGAGTGTGAGTTTCTCTTCGAGGTGGCACATAAAGATGTTCGCCATTAGGGGACCAAGGGGGGAACCCATAGCCACTCCATCCGTTTGCTCGTACAACAGACCATCAAACTGAAAAAGTTGATTGGTTGTGGCAATTTCAAGCAACTTAACAAGCTGATCTGAACGTGCAATCGGACTCCATACGTGCGAAACTTTTTGTTTAATCTGTAAGTTATTTTCTCTTATTGTTCGTTTTAGTATTTATAGAACTTATTTTTATACATTCTTGACTTGATAATGACGTTAGGTTAACGTCGAAACGTCGTCGGTTTTAGCTTTTATAGCTTTTTATCGTTTTTAACTTTTTAAATCTTATAATGTTATTAAGAAACGTTTTGTCGCAAGTTTTTATCGTCATTTAAACTTGTAACAAAAATAAGAGGTACTAAATATTTATGTCTTATTTCCACTTGTTAAATTATGTAACAATATTTTAAAATTATATGTACATCTTGAAAGCAATGGATTCAGCAGTACCTACAAGTAGTTGGCCACAACAATCCAGGTGTTTCTTGTGATCTTTATAATGATGTCATTCTCCAGTTATGGTAAAAGTAGATAGTTAGCTCTCTTTCCCTTATGCTTGTGTTAATGTTGATTAGAATAAATTTACCATTTTGCTGCTTGTGGTAGTTCCAAGGATAGAAAGTCCATAGAAGGATGGCTGCTTGTGGTCTAGTTGACTCCAGTCGGTGAGTCCACCCAAGGGACAAGATGGTTGCATTTCCCTTTTCATTAGTCTGAATGTCAGCCACCCCTTCCCCCCAACCCCTGGAGGTATCTTTTCATGCATCACTACAATGCAAAGGAAGCCAACACTTAAAAGATGTATTTTTGCTAGGGAGGTCATCGAATGTCACTGCCAGAACCAAGTTCCAATTTATTATGAGGTGGATACTACATGTAGCTTCCATTGATGTACTTAGATGTTACAAATTAATCAGGGTTCTTCAACATTCCTAATTTTGTTAATTGGAGGGGGGGGGACAAACAAGTTGGTGTAATTATTTTGGAATTTTGCAACTTTCAATTACTGAATTACTATATCATGATGTGCTTTTCATTTCTCTCATGGCTCACTTGCTGGGCATTACATGTACACATGTACATAGGACAATTTGAATTGTTTAGTTTCTAGGAATTTCCACCACTCTCACCTTTATCTGTAAAATAAACACACTCAGTTTGTTTCATAACTTTTTGTGCTCTTTTTAGTGGAAGATCATGATAACCACAGTGAACTCCTGCATCATCCATGGGAGTCGAACGCCCCACTCTGGTATGTTGAGTTGCATATCTTAGCAGCAGATACCGACTGTACAGCCTTAACTTAGTTGCTAAGTAGTATTTGTCTTGGAGGTGCAATGCATTCTTTGAGGTAAGGAAATTACATGTATGTACAAGGCATCTGTAGAACATGCTATACAGATACGAGACATCACATTTACATACTCATATGTTAATGATTGGCTGAAAGCTACTTGAAGTTTGGTTGCAATTTTCGACAGGATGGCTTCAAAGATAAATAGCACAGTCCTATGTGTCACTATAGACAAAGACAGCGCATTAATACAAGGATCCAAATTTACAAGAACCTTAGCTTTGACCCAGAAGAGGTTGGACACAGCCCGAAATGTGCCATGGGTGAATAATCCAATAGGCTTCAGTTTACGCGAGCTCTCGTGGCGTTCGGATCTCTGGCCAGGTCACCGAAGATACGTTTAAAGCGGAATTTCGCTCATATTTTCGATATAAATGCTGAACATCGAACGTTCTTCTGCCTTACAATTCTTTGGGTAACCTTACCTACACATGATGTTCGATGAAGACAACAAAATCGTGGCCTTTTCTGGTCGAGTCCCAGAGCAAAGATGAGGCCACGCGCGATCGACCGATCAATCGAGATCCTAGAAACGCAGATAGATTTTTACAACTATTTCCTCTACATATCCTGCCACTTTGTAACGTATGGCAACACTTTTATACCTGTCCTTCCAGAGCAATATAGGTTTACGCTTCTCATCCAATTGCCTTGAATAAGTCGCGACTGAAAATTTTGGCTCACGTAAGCTTGAGGCAAATTGCTTATTTATACTTCAGGCTGTATTTGACTATACGATTATGGCTCAAAAGTTCTACTTTATTATTTTACAGTGAACTCAAGAGACACTGTTTATTCACTGTGCCAACATGTCTCAACAGAGGTCTTTGCAGAGAGTTTACTAGTAAAGATCTGTTTGCAAGTAAAGATAAATCTTTTTTTTTACAGTGATATCATAGTTCCTAGTGCGTAAGCTTTTGCAATACTGTACCTAAATCTGGTCATTGAAACCTTACATGTACATGCATGTCATAATTATGTGAGGTAGTACAAAATTTTAGGTATACACTTTGCCTTGGATTATTTAGGTTGTTGTAACATATTCCCCGTCACTCCAAAAACTGCAAAGTCAATCAAGCAAGTTACAAAAAGTCGAGGTGACCAGATCGATGGGCTTTTAACTTGGGGGGGGGGGGGGGGGGGGGTGGTTTGCCGGGGTATGACAAGAATAATTTGTATGTTTTATTAAATGTAGTTAAGCTTGAGACTCTGGCAGCCTCTGGCAGTCAAACAGCCCAGATTTGAAAATATTGTCTTCAATGTTTAAAACAAGTTGAGACTAGGCTGCCATACCACACAAATTTTTTTAAAGTGGTCACTTATCTTCTAAATAAAAGCCTTGATCTGTCCTTGGAGAGAATAGAACATGAAATAAAATTTGGCTGATAAATTCTAAGCAATCAGTGACCAGCATGCTCATATTCAAGGCCAAATATATATATATAGAAAAAAGACATTAGGTCTATCACTTTACCTGTATTTCAGGACTCTAAATTAATTTTCCTGTCTAGTTGTGCCTAAGAAATTATAACCTTTCAAAAGGAAACTATTGTAATCCAATGTTTGACCATTACTGACTGTGGACTGGATTCCCATTGTCTTTGCTTCTTGCTATAAAGTCAATTAATGGACTCAGGACGGAAGTCACCATGATGATAAATAGTTTTACGATTTTTAGTGTGACAAGTAATTATTTTGAACCTGGCCTCCTACCAATATGAGGTGCAGTACATGTAGCTACTTATCAAATGTACAGGCGCAAAACAGATGGTAACAAACAAATAGCTCACATTATAGAAACAACAATCCAGAGTTATTCATGGGTTAAATTAGCACTTAATTTACACTTCTGAGTTAATTCTCTGTGAAAATACAGTCTACCAGGCAACAGACAAAAAATAAAAACATCAATGCAACCTAACAACTGCAAGGAAAATAAAGCGAGTTAAATGATACAAACACCACGGAAACAGCCAGGTTTCCCTTAGTGTTTGGCGATCGTACTGTCTTATTTACCGTCAAAAAGTCTCAAACTTCAGACGAATACATGTATACAGATGTAT
>JAEMPF020000008.1:32184-44405 GCA_022496165.2 Catalaphyllia jardinei
AATAAAAGTAAGTTGACAGTAACCGAGGCCCACACGATTACTTTACAGCTGGAAGGGTGACCCTCTTAACAGGGACATCTTTTCTTCATGTAAAGAAGCCAGAGGTAAAACACGAAGACGAGTACAGAAGGAGTGTGTCAAAAAGCCTAGGGTCAGCAATGATGAACTGGTCGGTTCCCCTTAAAACTTCTTGTAGACTAAAGGTTTGCAGTACTGTACTTTGACAGATACTGTACTTTAATTAACAACACATACATTCCTCTACATGCAAGTTTGTTGCATTTCACATAATATAAAGTTAGTGTTTCCTTTCATAAACAATATTATGTGGATGTAAGGTGACTAGCAAGTTATTACAATTCACTATTTCTTCCTTTGACAATCACCCAAGATTGGAGATGATGGGAACTCTGGATTGAAAAGAAATGGGGTCGTAAATTCAAACCCAAAAATCAAAACTAAAAGCTAACAGTTCCGTGGACACATGTTAAACCAAAGAGCTTCTACAAAATGGAAATCTGTAATGCAGAAATGATACCAGTAAAGAAAAGACAACAGACAGTGTAAATTAAGCACAACTTTACTTCTTTCTAAAACAAAAAGTATTTTATATCTTCAGATTATTGTCGGTGACCCTGCAGTTTTAACAAGATTGTAAGCCAATCGGCTGCTGATGTTGAAGCATAAACATTGAAACTCCAACATTTTCACCTCCAATGTCTGAACTTACCCTAGATGAAAGTCCATACTCTTGGACAGCCTCTAGAAATAGATTGAGAATTGTATCAGATTGATTACTGGTGTTGAGCCTTAAGATACACGGGGATTCTCGTGTAACCATCCTGACTCCTCCATGAATGACACTCCATCTGTAATGTAATAATAAAGCAGCTTTAAAATTATAGAAGGAAATATGCAGTGCATTCGCCTGCTATACTAGTAAATACTGAACACAATTGGATAGTGAATATAATATTATTGGCTGACCACACCACTGTTTTATTACATCCCCAACTCCTCTTGAACTGTTGTGACTAATTCTACATGCAAGTCCTTCATGAATAGATCAAACAAAGTGCTGTGAAACGAAGCATGGCTTTTGATCTTGTGCGAGAAAGCTGGAATGACAGTGTTTTGCAGGTCACAAAAAGCCAGCAAAATTCCTTGAGCTATTTTAAGACCCCTTGTAAAGACAAGTTTTGAACTCATAATTTCCCATTCGAATATTATTATACTATACAAAATTTAGATCTAGTTTTTCACGTTTGAGCACTCTGGCATGACCCCACATTAAATTTTTGTGGTATCATTTGGGCACGTACACTTCCATCCTAGCCATCAACACTGCACAGATGCCTAGACATTATGCTTTACATGTAATATGATGTAAATTTCAATGATTACCGGATCAGTTTATGCTTTCCATCGATGTGCCCTAAGGCCAAAGGGCCACGTACACAGTATGTCGCCCTTGGGGTAATTGAAAGCCACCTCATGGCCACGCCATATCTGGATCCGTCCGCTTCCTGGGCTCGCAAACTCTGCTTTGAGACACAGCTTGATGCCACGCAAGTTAAGTTGGGACTGCATTCGTCTAGCCAGCCTTTGGAAAATCTGCTTGGACGTTTCGCACAACGCCATCAAGATCTGCATCTCCGTCAGAGTTGCTCGAATCGAAATATTTAAATCTCGGAGGCGCCTTTTAATATTTGGTACTGACGCTCAAACCTGGAGCCTCGGCGATATCGGGACATGTCAACCAAAATAGTCAAAGTGATCATTGCTTATTTCAAGCCTGGCTCGACCAACCGATCCCGTAAAACACAAAACAGTGGGTACAGGCTGCCAATTGTGTTCTGCGTCCGCTAAAATTAATTCAAGTTCACCCAGTGAGTATTACACGTCTTCGAATACATTACCAGGCGCACTGCTCGCAATCCTTGACAAGTGACTAGCCACTTGTTGCAAGCGACACAACACGTAGTCGGCCACATCATCGCTTGGATCATCGTTTAGTCTCCTTGAGAGGTCTATGAGATGAAGACGAAGATTCTGCAGAAACTCCTATCGCAATGCTGTTGAACCACTCATGTTTGCACTGATTTGCAATATTCAAAGACAACAAATAAATGGGAAATCAAGGCTTGCGTGACGTCGAGACGCCTGGACGACTTTTCCAAGAAAATATGCAGGGCTCATGTTTCCAGGAAAATTGGCATGTTTCATTTTTCGCAGAAAATTTGTATGGTTCAGTTTTCGCAGAAAATTTGTGTGGCTCAGTCTCCGCAGAAAATTTGTATGGTTCATTTTTGAATGGTTTCGTTGTTTTGTAAGTCTAGGCTTTATTAGCAATTAAGTAAGTGCAGAAAATTATTTCTTAATAAGCCTGGTTTTCACTAGCGACTTAACCATAAGCGCAAGTACAAAGATCAAAATTTGTCCTTTTTCTTGTTCTTGGGCTTATGCTTGCGGAGCATTATGCTGGCGCTTATGCTTGCGTCGCTAGTGAAAACCTGGTGGCTTTAGCAAGTTTCGTAAAAGTGTACCCTTTATTTGCAATTGACCCTGTGAAAAAAAGTTTGTAGAGTTTATATTCCTTGTGAGTTCGCTTTTGTGTTATAAAGTATAGCCCATTCATATGAATTAATAAAGAAAGCCAGACATCATTTGGTGAAATGTTGGGGGGGGGGGGGCAACAACCTTGCGGTTGGCATGGGAAGAGACTTTGTTTTGCGTGACCTTTTAAAACCTCACTTTTCAAAATAACAAACGCAAGTACACTGACTTTTGAAGCCTCACTTACTACCAGCACTACCGCACTGGACACGGACAAGAGTATCGGCAGGTCAACTTGGTCACAATATAACAATAGCAAGAACGCTGACCCTTCAGGCCTCACTTATCCCCAGCACTGCCGCGCACTAGAAACGGACAAGAGTATTGGCAGGTCAAATTTAACGCGCGACCTTGAAAGCCTCACTTATCTCCCCGGCTCTGAGTAAGGACAAGACTATTGGCAGGTGCACAAATGAAAGGGGCAAAACGCTGCCCAAAGCTTAGAAGTCGCTACCCAAAGACTTAACTACCAACCCGGAAAGAGGTGACCCCAGGTTTATTATTGACAAACAAGTTATCCCCCACACAGGGAGGGAGGGTGGGAACTTTCTTTACTTTGAACCAAGCTTACTAAGTAAAGCACGCCACCGAAGGAAAGTGCTTTTACGATGAGTAATGGTGCTTTTATAGCTAGACATAACTATGGGTGTAACCAATAAAAAGCTGCCATGATGCAGAGCATATTGTGATAAGACTAGACGATCTTTCGCAACACTTGACACGATAAAGCATTCAAGGATCTCCTTAACATAGTTAAATACAATGACTGTTTCCGAGGTTTGCACGTCATGCTCCTTTAACTGCGTTTTACCGCTTGCGCCGTAAAACCCTGATAAACATGTGAAAATAATTATTTCTTAGCAAGGTTGTTAAATGTAGACTTAATTCGCAATTACCTCTGTGGCAAAGAGATGTAATTAGAAAGTAATGGTTTGAAAAAGAACGGACTTAGAAAGTAATGGCTAATAAAAGAACTGTTTAAATATTCATACTGCAAAAAGCTACAACCTTTAATTTTGACCCCAATAACGCGCCATAGAATACAAGTCGTAATCAAACTTTAAAAGCTATTTAACAAATACAAAAAAAAAACCCACACTTTTCCATGTTATTTTCGAGATCGTTAGTACACGACACTGGCTGTAAGTTATAATTTTGACACTATCGCATAGGTTACACATTTGCCTTTTTCTTATGGCTCTACCCCGGGGACTTCGTATTCTCCAGCCGCCCAAAAGTGAGGCATTTGCGACCTTCTAAATATGGTAAGGCAGTTTGAATTTGCAATAAATCGCTGTTGCAAGCGGTCCTCATACTAAACAAAAATGCTTGTATAAACCACAAAGGGATAGTCCTTTCACCTTCAAAATTTCCTTTGGTTTAGGATCAAATTGTAGTTTAATCATTGCTCTTCCAAAAGCTGTTTAATGAAGTCCATGTTACAATACAGTACATAAAACAAGCGCTTTCTTGTCTTGGCCAGTTTGGAGCCTTTCTCTTATTCCGACCTATTGAGCACATGTTTGCATTCAATAGCCCTTTTCACGGTTAGTTTTTATCATTTGCATCACAACGTAATCCAGCGTGGATGCAAGGCAACTTCAGGCTAAAAGTACAAAATTGCCCGCAATTGCCTCACATACATGCTATATTTGATTGTGATGCAAATGAGCAGAGTTAATCATGAAAAGGGATATTTACCAAGCTTTAATTAAATTAAATTATCTATTTTCTAAGATATAGATCGGTTAATGTTTCACTTAAACCTTTTTGAGGCCAGCGTAATAATCAGAAAGCCCCGCAGATAGGTTCTGCAATTGTTTTAAGTACCTACAAAAGGAATACAATACATACAGCTAGGCAACAGCATTAATCTATAATTATTTCCCGGAAAAAGGCGGTTGTCAAATATTTGTCTAGGATGAGCCTGAACTGCAAGGTCCTTGCCATTAACACCTTCCACTTGATACGGCAATGAATTTCTTCACACCCTTCCTCCCATGGGTAGGCAAGTAATAGAGATAAGGCCATATTTACGCCTGTGTTATGAAAATCAGTAATTTTTCTTAGAATTTAGAATTTTGGTCTGTGATCATTAGTTGCATGATTGTTAATTTGTAGTTCCCGCAGGACTGCAAACACAGTGAGTCTTAGGACTTGTTTATCATAAAGCCTATCTTAAGTACTTAGGTTCAGGCTAAACAATACCCGATGGTCATGTTTGGGTTTGTTTACTGGCCTTGTCTTAAGTCCTCCACAAAGATCTTGTTTAAATTTCTCGTTCTGTAAACTTTAAGTTTCTAGTATTGGTTGATTCAAGAACTTTGTTGTCCGCTTCTAAAAGTCGCGTGAAAGAATTTGGATTAGTACTCTACAAAACATGTTTTATCCTCCAGCCATCGCGTGTGGCCCACACATAGCTTCCGATACAATATTTCTGTGAGTGTGCATTTGTCAGTCAAGTACTTGAACAGAAGAGACATGAGAATGAAGTTGGATGGAGATCGTGCAAGATAGAATTCTAACAAACAGAGACTTAAAGACCAGAGTCTCGGTATGCAGCTTCGTTTGGAAGACCAAGATATTTCAAATATTTGCACAGTGGTTTCAATATTCATTCACTCTTGGATATTCGGTTTTTCTTGCCCGTTCAAAGTGCAATTAAGGTGATTCCTCAGAGTTGCATTGTGCATCCCTACTGTGCACGATTTTCGCGTCATTAGCTCGCGCAAATGAGGGCCTGCACGTACACTACGAAATCAATTTCCCTAAAGCTAATTAAAGCTCGATAGCGAAATAAATGCTCGTTTTATTTTGAACGGACATGTTGACCTAATTACTTATTGCATAATAATAGTGTACATATTATCTTCCTTAATAAAAAAAGAGAAAGGAAAAAAAGATATAGGTGAAAGGGTACACAAAACTGTTTCTCTGTAATGCGACTCTATGAACGCTTT
This sequence comes from Catalaphyllia jardinei, assembly GCA_022496165.2. Classification (NCBI taxonomy): domain Eukaryota; kingdom Metazoa; phylum Cnidaria; class Anthozoa; order Scleractinia; family Caryophylliidae; genus Catalaphyllia; species Catalaphyllia jardinei. The sequence goes on from JAEMPF020000008.1 coordinate 37,761, forward strand.
ACATCTAGGTCGTTATAAATAGTGTGATGTTTCCACAAATTTCATTTTGGCAGTGTTTTGCTTCTTTGTTTTACTGTCGAATTCCAAGACAGGCGCGTAGCGCCCTTTTCGCATACACGAAATTTTTAGAAATTGTTTCTATTTTTGACATTTTACTTCTACGCAACCAAGATCTCATGATCAAAATATCACTTTGATTATATTCTAAAAACTAAAACAAAAGCTCTACCATGGTCTAGCTTAGTTTTGCATTGTACTTTTTTATACTAAATAATGCAGTGTTGTTTGGCCAGCGTGTAACTATTCAAAAAGGCGAGGTTGAAAATGAGCGACGTTCCAAGAACGTTGTTGACAATTCTAGACACGGTAGCTCTGAATATAAATTAAATTCGATTACAACGATCTTTCCGGTTTGCTTTTATGTGATACATAATTGTGAAAAAAAAAAAAAATCAAAGATTTTTTCAGTGTCATCCAAGATGAAAATAGTGCATCTTATTTGGGCCAAGTTTGCTCAAAATAAGGACAAGACGCTTTGTTCTTTGCCTGTATTTACACAACTATTTCAAACAACAAATAAAGAACGCAGTATTTTTTCCTCAGTTTACTTACGTTTCCAGATCATATGTACTTGTGCGTACTTAAAAAAAATGACCACGCTACGCCTCTGGAAGAATAAATTGATTCATTATCCACGCACATGTAAGCTTAATATTATTAAAACTGCAGCTGCATATTTGTATTCAAGCAAACAATGGTGACTACGTTTTCAAGATTTTACCCGTTTTTTGTAGTCTTTAATATTCACCTCTAATGATTATACTGAAATTATATTTTGCCTTTGGCTTAGTAAAAATCGAAGTATATTTCCTTTGACTTTGTCTCGCAAATAGTTAGCAATGTTCACTTCTCCTTCGGCGAAGCACCTGAACGTTGTGTAAACGGTCGATGGCATTTTAGTAATCAGCAATGATTTTTCCTCTACGAAATGAACAAAAACAAAAATTTTGTAAGTGAGCATTTAGTATAGAACCCGGAACTAATGTTTCCTAACACCCTGATTGCACCACTATATTACCAGGTTGATCTGCCAAAACTCCGCAAAAAAAAAAGATATTAATCCACGGAATGTGCTCGCAAAGGTTTTTTATTAACAAATTGCAATGGATCAAGTTAGCGCAGCGAACGAGTAAGTTTTTAAAGCATCGCAACAGTGAATAAAAAACATTCAGAAACTCATTAATAATTCATAAACCCATTAACCCATCAAATGGTTAGTAATACATCACGTGGAGTAACTTTGTATTCATAAACCTTTTTCTTATTATTATGGGGTGTTTTATCAGCTGATCATGACAACACATGTCATTAGTGTCCGGTGTTTTATCAGATATAAAGACATTACCCATGACTTGTTATTAATCAATTAATTAATGTATAAATCCATTTTGAAATCACTGGTTATCCTTGGAATCTGATTGGCTCTCAGGGGTGTGATTTATTTACGAATCGCACTGTTTTTTGCTCTAAATCGCATCTTTTTCTCAGCCAATGAGAATGAGACAGTAAAACAAAACAACCAATCAGCTTTCAAGGTTAGTATAACATAATCAATAAATTTTCAGGAAAATAAAAGACAAAAAGCCACTGTGTTGCGAATTTTGGTCTACAGCTTACCGGTATTGCCAAAACTCTGTTGTTTTTGTCTTTTCTTTTTCAAAACAATTGACGAATTTAATTAATTAGTTTCTGAATGATGACAACGAGCTCCTTCAGGCTGAAGACCTTCCTTACAAGAAGTTTCCAACAGTCAGTGTCCATTTTGACGAATATTTTGGCCCTTTTTCTTCAACATCTGCTCAAGATCCGTGTCATACCGAGTCCACCAAAACATAAACAAACGAAAACCACACAACAACAAATTCATAAAAGTACATGTTTCCAGGTTCCCAGTAGTTTCAAACAAAGCAATTCAAGAGCTCAACTCTGTCCCTGTGAATAAATATACGTAGTCTTTCGACCCGCTTCACAGAAGAGTGAATGAACAAACATCCTCTGGAGCTGCTGCCACATCTTGAAAAATATATCTTGAAACAAACGGCGCCGCACGAACTTGACAAGGTCCTGAGTATAAAGTTATAAGCAAAGGTCACAAAAAGGAACAGAGATACTAAGGAGCTGGAATCCCTTAAAATCATGAACGGTAGTATATTTAAAAAGAGAAAACTATCCACAGCTGGGAATCGTGCAGTCGAAGAAGTCTCACGACTCAAAACAAATCCATCGCAAAATTACATCGGCTGCACCCGGCAGGTATCTTTTGCAGGTTGCAGGTTGAAATTTAATTATTACTGGAAAACCGCTAACACAAAAAGTAATTAATAACCCATATACTCGCCAGGGGTTCTTACATAAGGTAGTTGGCGTCTTTCACAGGGTTTCATAGGTCAATTACGGAAAGCCAACGAATTTCATCATTTGCTTGAAGCAGGTATAGAAGTATTCTCTTTACTTTTGGAAGTAAGCTTAACTTGAACATTCCTTGCTTCCATAGTAATAGGTGTCACCCACCTAAATGTTAGGTTATTGATTCGACCGCTATAAGTAGTTATCGATCGACATGCCGAGACCAGTGAAGTCTCTTCAAAGCCATATGGATGGCCGCTCCATCCACAGATGTTTCCATCGATTCAAGATTTGGCTCGAGTCTTCCCTCAACAACAGAAGATTGCCATCACAAGTGAAGCAAATAAATAAAGAAATGAATGATGTAAGATTTTAAACGACGGAATACATTAGCACAAGCTCACTGTGCTTTCATTTTGGTACTCACAGGGAAGGAACTAAATTCAGCAGCTATTTCAGATGATATTTCAGATGTTTTTTTAAAAACCAAATTGCAGGCTTTCAATCATAAGAATATACTCTCCTCCCATCGCTTCGCTCGGTTTGGCATTTAGGTGTAAGCAATTTCAGGAGCGATCGTAATCAGCGTCATGTAACGGTCATGGTAAGTCTACTGCTTGTACATTTTTTTTAAGTGCCAGTTCGACGAAAATCGACATCTTTTTTTCCAGCATTTTTTACTCAGAATAGCTAATTTTAGTGTAAAACATTCTTCGATGTGAATAAAATTGATAACTACTGTTAAGATAATAAAAAATTGCTCAAAACTTGCGATTTTTTCTTCCGCCATTGCACGAAACCGGTTCCAGTTGAGCCCGAAATTTAACAGCAGATCACATTATGACGTCATAATCGTTACGTTTCGCAAAGTAAACACTCAAAAGCTTCAAATATTTGATCTTCTATAAGTAAGCAGAGAGCCCAACACAAAGAATATTTTTTCGTATTAACGCCCAAAGGGGAATTCTCAATGGTCTTGACTATCTACAAAAGGATTTCTGGTTCCGATGCGTCAACGACTGAACAATGAAACCTGTAGCAGCACTGATCAAACACGAGGTTGCCTATCGATCGCTCCAGTAAGTGTATAAAGAAGAGGAGCTGGAATGTTTTCAAATAAAGTTGATTTGATGGAAACGTTGATATCTTGGGTGGTATGTACAACCTTTCTTTTGCTTCTTCTGTACTCAATCGTTGGCAAAACGATAAATTGTGAAATTGTGTTGATATCATGTCCGCGAGGCCGGACATTATCACAGTGTGTACAGTAGCACAGTAGCACAGATGTTTTCTGCACTCTTCGCCGTCTGTTTGTTCGGTTTGGATTGTACTCGGGCTTTCGTTTGCTTTGCAATCGATATCGTTGGGCGGTTCATGTTCACTCGCTATTCCAGTTTTGTTTGGGCGGGTACGCCTGCCTGTTGTCGGTCCCCAAACAAAAATTCCCTGTCTGTTGAAATTTGCGAGGGCTCCCGCTATGATTATAAGAATTCGAATAAAGTGTGTCGTAGTTTGATTCTAAACCCCCTGCGAGCATCTAAAATGGGCTTGCTGGTAGAGATGAGACTACAATTTCAGATCAACACTATTTCTACACTGGTACTTTTACACCGGTACTTTTACACCACTACATATTCTTGCAAGACATCATATTAAAACACACTTGCTTCTGTCTGCTACTCGCTTGTTAATGGTTCCGACCACATGTTAAAGGATGCTAAATGACTGCCAGAAACTTACCACAATAAATAGTTGCTATTGTGGTACTGCAGTCTTCTCAGGCCAATTTGATCTAGACAAGAACCAAACTCTCACCAGGACCAGGTTGAAAAAAATCAGGGCATCAACGGGATTCGAACCCACGGAAAATATGAACTCAATAATTTGACCTTGCTCCCAATGTGTGGCTTCATAGCTCAGTTGGTACCGCATCGCACCGGTATCAAGGAGGTCATGGGTTCGAATCCCGTTAAGGCCCTGATTTTTTTCAGGCTTCTTCTTTCCAATTGCTTAAATTGGAAAATTTACTGCGAGGATCATACTTCACTTGCATCTATAACCGCAGTTCAAATATGAATTATTTCATATATACATCACAATAATAATAATTTGTAAATAACTTTAGAGGGTTGTGCCCAGCGTGATCTTGTTTTGAATTGTCATTCTGCATAATGTTACTGTTGTAACAGAATATGTTCTTGGGTGTCTGGAGTGTTGTTACAATGACCACCAGATGCACAAAAGGTTCTTACTCCAGATGGTGTGATGAACAAACAGTCACAAACATTCCATTACTATTATTATAATAATTATTCTATTCCTATCTGGCATGATAGGACTAAGAACTTGAACTTGAACACTAATATTCTTGTTATCTGTTGAATATTATATTTTGACCTGATGATGGTGTCATGAGGACGCGAAACATTGTCTTAAATAAGATTCCACCCGTAATTTTCATTGTCAAATTATTCTGTTGTTTGTGTTATATCATTTAATACTTTCTGGAAATTTTTATGACTCGGAAATTTGACATGAGAATTTTTGGGGGGGTTAAATTTTGGTTTGGCATCTTTAGGGGTTTTCTTTTTTGCCCCCATTCAATCATCCCTGTCACTTAAAATCCAGAGTACCCCACCCCCCCACCCCACTTTCCAGGTGATAGTACACAATATTAGTAATACTTGACTAAAAAGAGATGAGAAGATGCTTATAGAGTAATTTTAACTTAATATACCTATTTAAGAAATCTTTCTTATTCTCAATACTCATTCCCACAAAATCAAGAAAAAGTAGATACAGGCATGTTTAATGTTAGAAAATTAATCTTAAATTGCAAATGCCTGGTCCTTTTACCAAACGTCATGGCACATATGGCTATTAAACCCATACATTGATTTTATTTTGGGTTATTTCGATCAACCATATACTCTTTTTATTTTCAATTGTTTGTATTCATTCAATTCCCAGCTGATGGTACAAATAAAGTTGTTGTTGTTGTTGTACTCCTCCCACTAATCCAAAAGTGAACAAGTGGCAGGACATCTTACAAATGTTGACATTTTCAACTTGCTATGTCAATTGATCTTGTGAAGTTAAATACTGGAAAGAGTATTGTCATAAGTGCCAAAACTCGCCATCTACTTTATGATGTCAATGTCCGCTGAGCTACTCACATGTATCTGATTCTTTAAAAAAATATAGCAAAAATCAGCTTCCTACACAAAGAGCTGTCTGTCGAGTATGACGTCATTAGGCCCATTCCTCCTACTGCTCAGTAGGAACATGGCCGATTAATGGCGGACGCAAATTGCGAGAAATACCGTGAGAAAAAAACGGACTTCCAGTGCTCGGGTTGAAAAACTGCTTGGCCTGGTAAGTAACGGCAACATAAACTTTCGAAAATTGCACAAACATAAAATTCGGAAAACTTGATCGAACTGGCACTTTTTGTGTTAGCGGTTTTCCAGTTATAATTAAATTTCAACCTGCAACCTGCAACCTGCAAAACATACCTGGCGGTTGCACCCTCAAATTCCTTCTCCAAAAACAACGAGAAGTCTCAGCCTCAACCACAGGAGAAAGGAAGGTCTTCCATTATTGATTCAGGCGAAGAGAATCCAACTTTGATGCGCGAAAGAGACTGTTTTCGTTCTCACTTCAGAGCTGCTTGTTTGTTTGTTATGCTTGAATGAGTTTTAGTCACATGACATCGTTTTGCATACTAGATTAAAGCGTTCCCGGTTCCGCTAGCTCGGCTTGGAAAATACACCAAAATCTAAGATTCAAGGCCATAAAATTATGGATTTAATAAAGTGGAAATTGAACTGAGTGGAGTGCAATTTTGGTCTGAAATCATACTTGTGGTCTCAAATGAAACTCGCGCTGCGCGCTCGTTCGATTTGGAAATCACGCGTATGATTTCAGACCAAATTGCACTCCACTCAGTTCAATTACCATTATTAATTACCAACACAGCAACTAAGTTAAAAAAAAACTGGTTGCTACATATTTGATGTTTTTTTAAAAGTTATCGCGCACACAACGCTGCACATTAATCGTCGAGGATAGCTTTTACTATTCTCTTTGCACAATTCTTCGAGAAATTTAATACGCAACAAAGAATTTTAGTGAGTCAGCCGTGATATTGGCTACATAAGGGCGAGAGCGTTGCACTTAAGACTTGACAGTTGTTATAGCTTAAGGTTCGATTGCTAGGTTTTTGTCTTTCCTATACCA